>CAJNIZ010016947.1:0-25819 GCA_905231905.1 Symbiodinium pilosum
CGGGGTGTAGGGTGTTTAGGGTTTAGGCTTACAGGCCCCCATAAGTAGATAGAATATTGCTTTAGGTCTATTATAGTAAGATCCCCCATATACCCCATATTCTATCTACTTAAGGGGGACTATAGGGAATGAAGAAATGGACCCCTACAGTAAAACCTACATCCCAAGGTAGTTTTAGGGTTTAGGGTTTATGAGGGATAAGATCCCCATATACTCCATATTCTATCTACTTAACGGGGACTATAAGGTTTAGGGGTTAAAAGGGTTTGGGGCAGGTGGCCATCAGTGCTTGCGAGACGGCAGAGGTAGCCCGAAGCCGGCAGGCTTAGCGACAGCAACCCTCGAGGCTTAGGCGGTTTTGTAGAGTCATAAACTTACTAGTTCTTAGTAAAGAATACAGAAATAATCTAGGGTTACAATAGATTATATAGGTTTTTTGTTGGGATTATTTTCCCTTGTTCCCTACTTAGAAGCAGCAAGTAAAGGGTTGCCATAGGGGCATGTAGGAGTTGTAGAGGGCTATATAACCATGCCTAGGTTTTCTGCTTAGCAGACTCTTGACCCCTGCCCTCGGCCCCTAGATCTTTGAGGGCCGGTCGTTTTTTGGGTAATGTTCAGATTTTTTGGCCAGACATATATGAGCTCACAGACTTTCAATATCTTTTTGGTTTAAAGAAATTGGTCCCTTTAGAAGAATGATTTGAACCGGACTTTCTCAAAATCTTGTCGTTCCATTGAAAAAATTTGCTTCTAAAGCAACTGATTGTTCAATTCCTTTTCCTGGCTCAATCTGCGGTTGGGGACAGCTTACAAAGCCTCGTTAAAGCCTGTTTTGCCGGCGGACGGGGTCCAGAATTTGCTGCCTAGTTCAGTTTTTGGCCTGAGGCTGTAGGAATCATATGCCACGAAAAATTATGTATGTGCATTTTCCGGAGTTCTACTGGGTTCTGTAGTAGTTTCTACGGGTGCTGCAGTAGGGTTACTTTGTTGGTTGTTGACAGAGACTATAGGCTGGGAAAAGAGAATGTCCTAAACCCTAAGACTGACTACCTTGGGATCATGTAGGGTTTACTGTAGGGATTCATTTCTTCAATCCCTAGAAAGAGACAAGAAGTCAACCGTAAACCCCAAGTATCCCCATGAACAATTTACTTTTCAACTGGTCTTTACATATGGTTGTCCGCCCCTTACAAACAGACAGCAAGGAGAAACCCAAGTTGCTGCAGATGTTGGCTGGGTTCGTGCTGCAGACTGACAGCTGGTTGAGCTCCTCAAGCTGAAGAATCCGGTTCTCCCTGACCGAAGTGTTGGGGTATGTTGGGGTGTTTACGTCCTGCTGCAGGGCACTCCGGATGTTGCCTGCACTTCCGCGTTGCCTGTCCCCTTTGCACGCCTGCGCGCAAGTCGCCTGTTCTGGGTGAACCAGATGGCCATGAATGTGCAAGACCTGATCCAGCTCATTGACTGTATACTCGCCAGCTACGGAACCTCTCCGGACTCCAGCGCTGCTTTTGGGGTGGTTGGCGAATGCTCCGACTCGGGATTCGAAGAGGCCGCATGGTCTGACATGTGTAGCAAGGAGTGGTAAATATGCCCACTCCTCTTTGAAACTCATGTGTTGTTCAATTGGCGGAACAGGCAAAAGTGACATTGGCCTTGAGACGTGGATGGATAGCAAGCGGGGCTTGCAGATATTTGCTTCGCACACTAGGTCTTATGTTCACATCATTCAGTGCGCATTGGCCCACAGGTAAAGTTCTTAGGCAAAGACTGGGATCAGCTTTACCCCAGAATTTTCATATGACTTTAATAGTGATGGTCGGGATGGGAAATAAGCACAGCCGCAACAAAAGTAGTGGCAACAGCAGAGCAAGTAATTAGTAGTCAAAGCGACAGCAGCAGTAGCAATTAGTGGTAGTTTTAGCAGCCACGATCCCCGAGCTAACGGGATGATAGATGAATTTGACGCGCCTTCAAGCTTTTGCAATGCTCATCAGACACACCGATGGCCGCATAATGCAAAAACCGACAAGAGCTGGTCATGGCCGCTTTGCAGCAATCCGGGCAAAACGAGAAGAGTAGTAGCAAAGGATCAATTAGTTAAGATCGCTGCTGCTGCTACTGCTGCTGCTGGTAGTTGCGAAGTGATGAGATCGATCTTGTGAGTGCTATTCTCGGCTTCTGGCCGTTAACTAGCATCTTTGTTGCCATGACCAAGCTTTGGCGTGGCTGCTGTTTTCGCGGTCGCAGAAGTATATGCCCCAAGCTTCCCAGCAATCCTGTGCATGCCTGCACAGGTAAGCTTCGCGGGTATTCGCGGTTTGCTTCGACCTGCATGTCCTTTTTCTGGGTTGCTGTTAAGGAACTTAATTTAAGTCACTGCGTTGGGGAAACCACATTACGTACTATACATACAAATTAGGGTAACTTAATTCAAGCCCCTTAGCAGCAATCCAGTTTTCGGAGAGGTCATGTCACGAGCTCGTGCTTTGATCCAGCCGTTGGCTGAGGTTTCGTTGCGGCCCTGGCAGTGATGTGGCCGCTGACTTTTTTGGGAGACCGCCAGGCCACCTGATCGCTTTGAGCTTTCCATATGAGCTTTTGTCTAAACTCCATAAAGGGTAGTATTATGGGTGATCAAGGGGGATGGGGATACTAGGAGTTCAGACTATAGCTCATATAGATATCAATACTGGAATATGCACGAATTCGGGACATTGTGGCATGTGTTGTGCGCGCCCGTTTTGGAAGGCCACAGTAGCGAATCGTCTTCGTTGCACCGGCACTCGAAGCATGATTGCTGGCCGGTGGGCAGCTCATGCTGATACCTAGTCTTGCATTTGCCATTTCTGCTGCTCAGCCAGGGCTGCAGTACCAATTTCAAGCTAGGCACACAGGAGGATATAGAGCGGTGTCTATCAATACTGTTACTAGTAAAGATGACGCTAGTGGTCCGCAACATACCTACCTAGGCTTAAAGAACCACTGCCGTCGAGGGAGTCTCAACACGTGCTGTCCTGCATGGTAGTTTCCCAAACTAAGGGGACCCCAATATAGACCCCAAAATACTATAATCCTTATAGGGACCCCCAAAAGGGTACCCCTAATTTTGGGAAACCCCCGCATGGCTACCCCAAGGCCCCGGCGGAGACGGAGTCCCTGGCTCATAGCTAGGACACGCGCAGCAGGGGTTATTTAGGGGTTATATAGGGGATATATTGGGGTTATATAGGGATAATGGAAAAGAAAATGGAAACCCCTAGGGTTTAGGGTTTAGGGTTTCTGCTTTACGTGCAGCCTGTTAAGAATGAGAGAGAAGATAGAAGGTTCCTGCACTATGGGGGGTTACATGGGGGCTACGGTAGGGATCCGTTCCTCCTTTCTGCTGAAAACCCGGAAGTTTTCTGCGAAACTCCAGATTGTGTGTAGTTGGGTAGCATCTTGACATGTAACTGCAAAGCCCGAAAACATGTTTTTCCTCGTGAGTTCTCACCCGTCAGTCAAGGTTGTTGAGCCTAAGCCTTGAACCTAAACCCCCAACCCCAAACCCTAATCCCTAAATCCATAACCTTAAACCTTATAGACTCTCAATCTAGAGGACTGGCGTTGGGCCAATGAGCTGCGATGATTGGTGGTGGTCAGGTGGCCCGGGCGATGAGAGCGAGGACGAGATCTTGGTGCCTTGTTTGCACATCACCGGTACGGAGCAAAAGGGTGACCGTGCTGAGAAAAGCAGATGTCATGACAGCAGCAACAGTTCTCTCCCTCCTCCTGATGCCCCTCCCGTTCTTTTGTCGATGTAGTAGGTGGCGAGGCAGAAGCAGGAGGAAGAGCAACACCAGACAAGAGGAGGAGGAGGAGAAGTCCTAGCAGGGGCGCTGTTCCCCTGCTCAACCTTTTTGATGGTTCCGGACATCAGGTTGTTGTTCCCATTCCTGATGCGGCTGCAGCCCGAGACGTCGTGGTTGACATCAGGCCTGATACTGCCTGTGTTCTTGTCAGCTAGAAATAAGATACATAGGATGCAGGGGAGTTGAGGGAGTCCGCGACTAGCACATGCCAAAATCAGAAGAGGTTTTACAGGACGCCAAACTAGACAGAACGCAGCTGTACCAGCATGTGTGCCATAGTCTAAACTCCTTAAATGGGGTTATATAGGGAGTATTAAAGGGGGCTTATCAAGGGGGGACTATTCTGGGGGATACTAGGAGTTTAGACTATGGCTCACGCGGTTATGCCTCAAGTGCAAAATGGTCCCTCCTTACAGCCCTTGCATTCCCACCAAAAGATTGTTTTCTTAGCGCACCGAAGAACAACTTGCTTTGGTTTCAAACTTGTCCTAACCCCCACGCACGCCAAGGCTTCAACCCAAACCCTGAGCCCCACTTCCGGAGCCCCGCTTCCGGAGCCCCGAATCCTTTCTCCCAACCCTGAACGAGCCTGTACGCTCCAAACCCAACACCCCAAACTCCAAACCCTGAACCTCGAAACCCAAACCCCCAAATCTAACTCCCAAACCCCAAGCCACAAACCCCCCAACCCCCCCAAACCCCAAAACCTAGAACTAGTAGTTTACATATTCTTTTCCATTATCCCAATATGACCCCTATAATCCCCATATACCCTTTTAAAGTACAAAAGCTTTATCAGGCCCGGTTCCCTCACAATCGGTTTGAAGGGCGAGGCTCCGGTGCTGGAGGGTCCTCTGTGGAAGGAGATCAAGGCAGCAGCTGTTTAGGGTCTTTGGTTTAGTTAGGGTTTAGGGTTAGGTATGGGGTTTGAGGCTTGGGGGAACACACACAGATGTATGTATATATATATATAGCTCTATATATATATATATTATCGCGGTCCTGGGGATCCCACCCCCCCCATCCCCCCCATGGTATGGTCCCCCCCTCCCAGACCAAACCTTTCAAAAGTGCCAACAGTCACAGAAATGGGAATTCTGGAGGCTGCCATCCTTGTAACTGTCGTCACTTTCTCATGCTTTCGTCGTGTCTCAATAGTCCCAGCAGTTACAGGGATGGGGCCCCCTAAAGTCACGATCCTTGCAAGTGTCATCATTTTTGGTCCTGCGTGTGGTCTTGGCGTCTGAAAAGCGCCAACAGTCACAGGGAAAAGGCCTCCCGGGGTCGCGATCCTTGTAGCTGTCGTCACTGTTATAGACTTTCGTGGTGTTTATACCTGGGGCTAGAATTAGCTCTACTTAAGCTCCATCGTGAGCTGGCGCTACAGGAACCTCCAGATAAACTTGTGTGAAAAATCATTAGAAGAATTAAGGTGACAGCATTAGAAATGATATGGGATATGAAGCAGGATCAGCTACGAATGCCCATCCTAGTATACCACCACACCCACATCGACAGGACTGCCAGAACCGCAGGACCTCAGGAGGGGGGGGAGAATCACCAGCACAGCATAGGTACCACAGCGTGAAGCATCCTCGAAACCGTCACCTCCAAGTGGTGGCTGCCGGCAATTTCATAGCGGATGGAGCTGGCGGAGTTATGGCCCGGCAGGACGGTAAAGGCCGTTGTTCCAGGCCAAGCTAAGCTTCTGTTAGCCGAAAAAGTCAAAGATGCAGGGCCCCCCCCTTATGGGTTTGTTCGGTGGTGGTCTTATGGGCTAGTTTGAGTCGTGCCAGTGCGTCGGCTGTCGCTTCTACAATCTCCAGCGTTGAAGCGATCACGTGGAAGATGGACAAGGAGTATAACAACTTTGTGGAGGACAAGTTTGAAGGGAACTGCGGTTTTGATGCTTTCAGGGACGAGTCGGTGCAAGCCGTTGGACCATGGGAGCAGGGAGCAGTCTTCTATCAAGAGGATGAGTCGAGTGGTATATTTCATTCAGCCATGGAGGTCGAGGACACCAAGTTTTTCTTTTTCCGTACTGAGAGTGTCTGTGCGTCTCCGTCGGTTGCAGCTGGGAGCACAGCGGAGTTTTTCAGGCGTTGCATGAACGAGGACATTCTCAATTTTTCAACTGCGGGTATCTTTGGAGGGATCGTCGAAGACACTTTTGGGGTCGAGGACAGCTTTTTGCGAAGTTTTCATGGCATTTCAGTTCAAACCGTGCAGTATGGCTTGTCGGTAAGAAGAGATGAAGGGATCCAAGCTAAGATTTGGGCGCCTAATTTCAAGTTTTGCAGGCTGCATTTTTTCATTTGTTCTGTGTCATTTCGGCTCAAGTCGTGGACCACATCACAACGAACGAGTGGCAGCTTCGATCATGCGCTGTTCCGTCGGCTACAGCCGGGTATGAGGACGGCTTTTTTGATTTCAGTTTTGGGTCTACGGTCACTTTGCCTCAAACCGGGGCGTGGGAAGGAACTGAAGCTGCATTTGAGGGCTCAGACGATGGGGGCCAACACAAGAAAGAGCAAGGGCTTTGGACAACCTACACAGCAAGGCGTGTATGACTGGATTACTGTATGCGATATCGATTATGGCGTTATCGCTTTTGCAGGCTTTCAGTACAATGGGCTCACAGTCGTGGGTGCGACAGTTTCTGGAGGAAGTACGTCGAGCAAGCGACTGGTTGCAAGGATGGCGTTACAGCGATGGCGTGAAATTCGCGGCCGATGTCATGGCGTGGTTCGTTGCAAAGGAGAACACGGAGGAAGGACGCTACATTCGGCGAGTGCGGAAGGTCATCGGCCGTCGATATCGATTAGCAAAGCTTGGAGGTGGATTGCACGGTTTGCGCATTAACGCGACTTGGGGACAAATGGGCCCGTGGAGAGCTCAGCGTTTCGGTGCCTCAGCAGGGGGCCGTGGATGTCACATGGCTCATGCTTTTCGCGGAGGAGGGGATGAAGACGTGCGCGGAGGAGGAGGAGGAGGGGGAGCAGCCGATACTAAACGCAAGCCAAAGGAGGCAAAGCTTCTTGTTGTTATTCGCAGAGCGCTGGCAGATGACGATGATGAGGGCGAGGATGACGATCAAACATTGCTGCAAAAGGTTGAGGAGCTCGTGAAGAAGATGGACGACCCTAAGAGGAAGGCGAGTTTTCGGAGCCATCTATGCAGCGTTATCGAGAAGTTCGACAAGATCTCCGTGGGCAGTTCCGCGGCCAACAGCAAGGAGGGCGACAAGCAAACAGTCAATCCGACACGGCGCAAACAAAGAAGTTTCTACAGCGCGGACTTGTGGAAGACAAATGCAGAGAGGTACAAAGAAAACACAAAGATACAAAAGGCCCCGCGCATTATTTGGAACAAAGGAGATGTTACGAGTGCTAGGGTGGTCATTCGCGCGCTTGAGGAGGGCGTCGGGGTCGAGGGCAAGACTACAGTTTGCACACGCGAGCAAGCGAAAGAAATGTGGGAGTTGGTACAGCTACACGGACTCACAAAGCAATCCACGGTGCTTGTGGTCAACGATGGCGGCGCCATTCCTCAGGATGGAGCAGCGCAACAATGGATTCTTCTTGAAGGTGGGGTACCTCAGCGTTTTTGGGTTTGTGGTTTGTACACAGGCCGGGACGGTTGATCTCAAACACGACGTTCAGGAAGTCAAGGTGGCCGAGGACGTGGTTTCAAAGCTACAAACACCGAACCTATTTGCCTTACGTCTGGGGCGGTGCAGTGCTTCATGTCGGTCGAGGACTGGGGCAAGCTCGATACCAGACCGGAAGGTTGTCTATTTCGCTTGGGTTTTGAGAAGCAGCAAGTGTTGGAGGTCAAGACGTATGAGTGGAAGGTTTTCTGGGACAGGGACTCCAAATAGGTCGTGGGCTATGTCAAGGTTACAGAGCAGCAGAAAGACAAACTTTGCAGCGCATCTGGGAAAGGGGGCATTTTCGTGCAGAAGCTCAAGTATGAAGGACAGCAACACGTGCGCTGGATTTCCAAGGACGAGACGCAGACTTGCGAGGATTACTTGCAGGCAGTTTTCACAAGGAAGCAGATGGGAAACTTATTGCCCACATGAAGGGTGGTGGCGCTTCGCTTGGCATTATAGGATTGCCGGAGGTGGAGGGGAAGTTCAAAAGCCTTACTGTCAAGAACGTTCCCAGTTCTTGGGGGCCAGCTACAGTCAAGTGTATTTTGAAGGCACAAGACTGGAAAATCGCTGAGAGATTGACGCCGCCACGTAGATCTACGCATGGATGGTTGGTTGGTGGTGTACCCCCAGAAGGGGGAAAAGATCTTTACGTCTACGAAGTCAAACACAAAGACAAGGAGGTCGCGATCACTGTGGAACTGTGGAACCATGGAAGAAGAAACGCTCAGCGCCCGCTGAGGAGAGGAGATTGTATGGTTCCAAATGGTTTTGGTCCGGTATGCAGGACGAGGTCGAGGAAGATGTGGTTATGACAACTCACTTGGACAGCGACAACAAGGATGAGGCGCGCGTTAAGGATACTACTGCGGCTTCCGCGAGGAGAACTACTATGCCAACTGGTCTGTCGCCGCCGAAGAAAAAGAAGCGGAGCGATGCACAGTCGGAATCTATGGACGGGAAGCCAGGCCCTGACGGAATTGAGCTTGTTGACGCAGATGGAGAGGGAGCTTGTGGCTTTCGTTCGCTTGGCTCTTGTCCAGAAGAATAAGAAGACTATAGAGGAGACTATGCCTAAGCTTTGGGAAACACTTTGCGATGGCGGGTGGCTTCTTTTCTGCCACTGGGGAGCGCGAAGGCGGCCCTGTTCCTACCGCTGTGGCGGAGTTTTTGGAAGCTTGTGAACAGATGGATCTGTGGCCTTGGCATCGAGGCTGCGGCCAAGGTATGCAATGTCGATATTCTGGTTTGGGAGCAGCGCGAGGATGGGAAATGGGAGATTGTTTTACAGGTCCGAGCAGTGGAGGGTCAACGTTGTGATATACTTCCGTTGGTTTGGGTCAACGACCGGTCGCGCTTTGTCAATACGGTTCGGCCTAAGGAGGGTGGCCAAAGCACTGGCAGGAGGATGTGGAGACCCAGCGCAAGGTTAGTATTATTCGAGCAGGCGGAGGCGATGACGATGACTCTCTCAAACGTGCGGACACGAACAGCGAAAGCAGTTTCATAAAGCCAGCGCAGTCGACTTTGACGAGAAGCCGTGGCGGTCCAGTACAGCTCAAGCACAAGCAATCCAGTTCTTCGACTTCGTTTCGGCAAAGGGCGCAAGCGAAACGCATGGCCAGCTTGTTTTCCGAGAACTCGCCCTCAAGGAAACCCAAGCAACGCAGGTTTGGAGTTTGGAGAGGAGGAAAAGGTCGCGACTACTACGGCGAAGCCTGGTAAGAAGTTGCGGATCAACCAGGTGGAGCCCGGAGCAGAACGGTCGTGGTGTTGCAAAAATTGGCAAACAGACTTTGACTTTCCGGCCGGGCAAGGGACCCAATTCTGGCAGGAGGCTCAGCGATCTGAGAACGAGAGACTTGATGATGCGCTTAGGAGCGGACAACAAGATACGGCAGCAACAAGTATTATGAACTCCGAGTCTTACGGTACCTATGGAGCACAGGTCTTGGACGTGCTCAATTTGCAAGAAAGGCCTCCCGACTATGGACTGTCCAAGTCAGCTTCGGGCATCAGTGGACAAGCACTTCGCCGAGGAACACCCCGGTGTCAATCGAACAAAGGTATATAGAAAGAAGCAAGGGGGCACGAGCCCACGCGAGAGGCTATGAGCAAGCGTGGCCAGCACGTGGCACAAGTGATGAAGGAGAAACGCCGGGAGCTGATTGCGCAGGTGAATGACGAGACGGACCACTATGTGAAACCTATGGTCATGTTGGTGAATACCCGTCAGCATCATCGAGGCCAACAAGAAACAGAATTCCTGGTCAAAATATGCCTGAAGGTCAAGATGCCAGCGAGGTTCATGGAGATTGAGTGTAAGAAGGACAAAAGCACTTTTCTGGATCCAGCTGGACGTATATCAAAAAGTGGCCTATTCATTCCCTTGGCACGATACAGAGCATGGAACTTGAGACAAATGTTGGATTGGTGCATCTTGAGCGACACGGAGAAAGCAGAGGCCAGACAGTGGGCACTTCCAGTACACAGACTGTCTCGCAAGACTGCTTTTTACGAGGTCGGTGGGAGCAACGAGGGAATATGGGCGCAAATTTCTGCATTATGGTTATTCACCACCTTGCGGCTTTCGTATAGGAGAGGCATCTAGCCTGGGACCCCGGGCTAAACGACGAGCAAACAGTTTCCAGAACCAGCTGGCCAACTTGAGTTTTTTTCTCTCTCAACGTGGTCGGCAGTGCGCAAGGGTGGCGTAATATCAATGAACTGAAGCAGGGTGGCATCAATGCGGATGTGTTTTTTTTCACGAGGCCGCTTATTCGGATACGGAATTTCGTTCTATAAGCAGCGCGGCGAGAGCAGCGGGATACATTACCTGGTACGTGTCTGGCTACGTTGGACGGTGGCGCGTCTCCCGTCTCAAGGACGGGGTTATGGTCGTCATGTGGAACTGGCTTCGGGCCCAGCAAGCCTTCTTTTAGAATGCAAAGCGTCGTCTTGGTCAACGCTTATTTAGGCCACGATGAGGGCGCAGATCACGTGGCTCAGTCCATCAAGCAAACGTTTTTTGGCTTGCGGGCCTTCGAGAGCTATATCTTTGGAGACAGCAATCCGACGCCGGAGGAGAAGACATTGCTTGCAGCTATGGGTGGCGCTTTCGGTGCTCGGGCTATTTACACTTCGGGTAGGGCCCTTTCGCGTTGGCAAGGGCCGTGATTCGTGGACTACATTTTCGCTTCCGGCGCGGCGGTGGGATCGGAGCAGCACAGTGCGGAGAATTGGTCCGATCATAGGCGTTTATTACGAGGGCAAATATTTCTTTTGGAGACGTGGACAACCAGCAGGAGCTTATCCCTTGCAACTGCTATGTCTGCTATGTGCCTGTGGGGGAGGAGGGCGCGAAGGAACGGAAGGAAACAGAACAGCAGTCTTGGGCGCGGGAAGCTGCGGCTTTTCAGGGTCCGGTGGACGACGTGCTTAATGTCGCTACAGAGGTCTTTGACACATATGGTTGGTGGAAGCTTTGGCAGCAACGCTTGGAGCGGGTGTTTCAGAGAGCAGCTTGCGTTTTACAGATGTCTGTTTTTTGCCTACAAAAGGCCGGGCGACCACAACGTTACAAGGGCGAAGCGCCCAAATTTCGCAAGAAGCAACATCACACTCGGAAGGTCTATGGCGATGAGGAGATTTTTCAGCAGCTTTCGAACTTGAGGTCGAAGATCGTCGGGTCTTCCTTTTACTATCCGGGCATTCGCGCGGCTGATGTCGGGGAAAGGCTTCGCGCTCTACAAGAACACGACAAGCAACGATGTTTGCAGAGCTGGAAACAGAAGTATACAGGTCGGAACGCATTCAAGTGGATGAAGGACTACAAGATGGCTATGCGTAACAATGTCGTTGATGACGCGGTCCCCGACACGCAGACTGCCTAAGAGATGCTTGCTGGCCTGCGACGCTTTTGGGACCCTTTTTGGGATTGCTTTACAGATGACCAGATCGAGGCTCTTCAGCGTACCTGGGGTCCTGGTTTTCAACAAAGGGACCTTCCTTTGCCAGGGGGCGAGACTTGGCTACGTTACATGCAGAAGCAACGCGGCAAATCGCGTGGCACGCGGAAGAGTTAGCGGTGCTACCCTTGGATCACTGGAATATGCTGGCTACTGCAGTGGCATCCATGGCACGTCGCGGTGTTCTTCCGCGGGATTGGGGGTGTATTCGTCAAGCGCACATTGTCAAGCCCAACAAGGCGGAAGCTTTGGTTTATCCCATGAATGCTCTCAGGCCAGTGTCCATCATGACGGTGTGGTGTCGGGCTTGGGTGTCGGCAATCATGACATCTCAGGACGCCAAGGCCTGGCAACGCGATGTTTTACCTCCGAACAAGTGGGTGGAAAGGCCAATGAGGACGTGCTGGCGGCGCTATTTCCAGTGGCACAACGGTCAAAGACACATTACATGGCAACGCTCGACTACTCGAAGGCTCTCGAGTACAGCAGCCCTCGCTTGCTGGTGGCAGCGTTGGTTTGGTGTGTATGCTTCCTTTTTGGTGCACGCTATTGGAAATATTTGGAGAAACCAAACCTTGGCTTACGTGGCACGGGAACTACCTGGTTGATGGTGTTCATATCTCCCATGCAGTCATTACCTCAAGGCGATCCGGCGAGCCCTATGGGACTAAATGCGGTCCTTTCTTTCGCGGTGCGCATGCTGAAGAATAATTGGCCTAACAGCAAGAACCTCCTCTTTCTGGATGACAGGTCGTGGGCTAGTCCCACTCCTGATGAAGCGGTGCAAGTGCTACACGCGTGGCATGAGTTTTTCGCGTCCTACGGCCTCAGAGAAGTTTTTCCAAGTCACAATTTTTCGCGCACAAAGCCGCTATGAGACGCAGATTCGAGGCCGCCTTGGGCGAGGCGGTCCGTGACAATATTGTATTACTGGGCGTTTCCTTTAAGGGGGCACGCAACCGAGCTATGACTTCGAAGGAGCAGTCGCCTATTCAGCGTGCTACAAACATTGCTTGCAAGGCCTCGGTTTTACTGGACTACTGTGGGAAACTACACGTTGTCACGCAAAGGGCGTGTTCGGATGCCAGCTGGGGATGGATTTTCTGTCAAGACGTGCAAAGCCTTCGAGGTCGCCTGGAGGAGGGCGGGCCTTGCGCCTACGAAAAGCAAGCCGGCCATGGCAAGACTCTTACTGGGCCACGGCGTGGACCTGAACTTCGTTAGCGGATCTATGGCTCCCTCGGCTTTGATGAGGGCGACGCAGCAGCAGCACAATATTGACCGGACATCGGTTATTTTCAGAGGGTGTCTACTTGTTTGCAGAAACTGGGTTGGAGGTATCTTCGACTATCCCGTCGGTGGAGGCGCGGGGATGAGTATATTTCTCTATGTGACAACATTGAGGGCACTAGACACAAGCTTCGTGAAGAGTGGCGTCAAGACCAATAGGGAGGGCGGACCATTCCAGGGGGAGTGGGGGGGGTAGCAACCCTGGATCATATATATATATATATAGAGAGAGGAGTGGGCTAGGTAGATTTCTATATGTAGCAACAATGGCGGAAAGATAAAGGGAAACGCAAAAGGAAAGTAGGGGCATGTAGGTTGAAATTAAGGGTTGATTTGGAAGGTCTGATTTGGCTTTGTTTTGAAACTGGCAAGCGCCCGTGGGCCTCATTGCTGGGTGGTGGATTATGACCTACTAAACGCGACTGAGGTCGCGGCTTGGGGCCTGAAACGCGTGCCAGACAGTCAGGCAGTCAGACCCCCCCAAGGCAGACAGTCAGACAGTCAGGCCCGCAAAGGGCAGACAGCCAGACAGTCAGACGTGAAAAGCAAGCAGTCAGACGTCTGCCTTTCGTGTCTGACTGTCTGCCCTTTCACTCACATCTGACTGTAAACCCTGCATGACACCATTTCTCCATTTCATTCTCCATTTTCTTCTCCCTTTGATTCTCCATTCTAAGGACGATATCCGTAGACCCTAGCACCAGCCCTGGGTTGGAAAGGGATCGATTTGCAAACTTAGCTTGCTAGGCGGCATGGTGATACATCTTTTCATCTTCCTTAAATATGTTGCATGTGAAAGCCAATTTTTCCCAAATGATTTGGAGCTGCTATAGCGCTACCCAGGTTTCGCATATGTTTGTGGCCCACTTCCAATTCGTTGTCATGCTGATATCATAAACCACCCGCACCATCCTGTCATCAGGTGTTCTGTTCTCCCTGGTCTCTCTGTTGGAGAGAACTGACACGTGTCAAACATGGTTAACTGTTTGGCAGGTCTTTTCGTGCGAGAACCGGCTTTTGGCGAGACGTGTGTTGTTTTTGAGGGGTAGAACTCAATTTATGCTCCCCGTACCTGACGTCCCTCTTCATCGGCAATCTTGGTCCTCCCGAAGGGAAGTTGGGGATGCTGTTTTTTTTTCGGCAGTATCTGGCTACTAAACTGGGTTGTTGGCTGTTAATGAACTTAAATTAAGTTACTTTAACGAGGAACCCTACGTTGTGGTAATTTGTTTGAAGCGCCTTAACAGCAACCCGGTAAAATAATGGGGCACGAAAGTTTACCAGCTGCTTAACATCAACGAGATGTTCTCATGGGTTCAAGTCCCATCACGCCGTCGTACCGCCCATGTTGCTTGTCCAAGGTTTTGCAAGAGGCTGGAGGAGCGGTAGTCAACGTAGAAGCCTGAATCGTCATTTGTAAACTATATCCCCCCAACCTTGTTCTATTCCATTCCTTTGGGCCCCTACATTATTTTGAAATTCAGCGAGTTGAGGTGAGCCTGGGGCCGGGATGGTGTATGGGAATTGGTCCCATTCTCTCCGATCTCTCCAGGCGGACGAGTCTGGATGGGTCATCGACCAAGAACGTGGACAACGCTGCATCATTGTCACACTCATCAAGCGAGATGTCCGAAGCCCAATTCGAGCCTGTTTCGTCCCAGCATTCACATGTGAAGCGCGGTTTTAATTCTGATTTTTGGTCAATGTAGATCTGGCTCCTTTGCAATGCGCCTATGTCGTGTCTAATCTGGTCGACCATACGTGAAAGCTATAGGTCATGTCATCTCGCCAGTCAGTCAAGGTGTGGATTGTGCCTTTGCCGCAACCTGTAGGGATGGAGGGTTTAGGGGTTAGAGACTAGGATGTATTTGGGGTTATAATACGGATAATGGCAAAGAAAATGGAAACTACTATATTCTAACGGGGTATATATTGAGGTTTCTGAAGATTTCATGCCACACATGCTGATGCTGTTCCTGCTGCCAAGCAAGGATTACGATTTTCTGCTGAAGTCCCACGCCGAATTAGCAGCCGAGTCAGGGCTGGAGAGAAATCGATGCAGTAATGTGGGTGGTTGTCAAAATTATGGTCCCTTTTTAGATCCCTATTATAACACGGCACCTAATATTTAGGGTACCCAAAAAGGGATCACCATTTTGACAGCCAGCAATGTGGGGGCCTGAAAATTGCCACCTCCCTTGTGTAAGTAGGGCACTGGATAGCTCAAGCAGACCTCAAACTTGTATTGGTTGGTAACTATATAGGCCCCTACAGTATGCTTCATGGCATTGCATGTGTTAGTTGATGTTGGCGGAAAGGTTGGACGTTGGACTCAGTATTCTGAGCGCTAACACACGCACGCAATGAAGCCCTACTTCTTGAAAAGTCAACAGGCGCGGACTGAAAGGGGACTATTCACTGTTGACTGGTATTCAGTTCTACACCCTTACATTTCTGGTCAATCGATTTTCATTGTAGTACAGTAGAGGCTTGTTTACTTAGATGTAGGGAATCCGTACTTGGAATTATGTAGAGCTCCTTCCGATTCCTGTTGGTAACTTTAGAAAACATTTCTACAACACCTTGAGGTGCGTTTCGACCCGTTTTCTTGCACAATGTGGTTTTCACAACCTCACAAAACAAATAGACGCCTGAAACATACAAGAAGTCCTTCATTCTGACTTGATTTCTTTAGAATTAGAATGTGAAAAACTGCTATTTTAAAAGCATTACTAAACCAATAGCAACCTAGGACATGAAGCAGATCCCTAATCCTACGTGACTGGGACATCAGATTCCTTGATACAAGCTCCTTCTATAGAAGCCATATGAAAACACAAAGAAACAGGGAAATACAGGAGATCCTTGACTCCTCCTTGTGATTCGTTATAACAGGCCCGAACTACCGCAGGATCTGCTATTTCATGATGAGCAGCCTCTTAAGTGGCCCCGAGTAAAAGTAGTTTGCCCCTCTTTAACGTTGTCTTGCAGGATTCTAGACTTGCACTCGCAGCAGTTGTTAACTGGAGAGATTGATGCTAGGTGAGTTTATTCCCAGGAGAAGAGATTGATTAGAATAGGGTTTGGGTTTCATTCATCCACGCCACGTCTTCGTGATCCCTCAGTGCGTGATTCTGATTCCGGTGGTCACCCCGCGGCTATGTAGCGGGGAACCCTAAACCCGAAACCTCACAGTTGATCGCTGTAGCAGCATGCCTTCCGGCAGGCTCGAGTCATATCATGTAGGACATAGTTCTTGAATCAATTATTGCATCTCATTTGAGCTGTAGTCTAGATACTGGGAATTCAGATTATAGCTCATCTGGCATAACATTCATGGACCGCCCCACTACTTTACGACCCCACTAGGTTCCCTCTTCATCCAGCTTAACTCGCCCTAATTAAACATGAAATACCGTTGCCATTTTGCAGGGGCTCAGACCTGTACAGAACATCCAGCCCCCGCGCAACTACTGGGTTTGCCCGGCATCCTGGCTTAATATGGGCATTTCTCAAAACAACCCCTATATAATTAACCCCTCATAAGGACCCCCCATAATCCTTCAATATTTTCTGAGATCTCCAGGGCCTCCCTCTTTAAGCAACTTCCATATCGAATGCTTGTGGTAGAAGTGCAGCTGTTCTTCTGCATGGTTAATTCCAAGACTTCTTTGCAGGCCCATGCATCATTCTCTGTACCAGGGTTGAAATGAGTGTGGTCATGTGTATCCATGCTGCCCGTTTCTATCATCAAGGTTTTTATTGCTATTGCTTGCCACGTCTATCACCGCTGCTTTGATACCGCAGGCCCTTCTCATGTTCGTGAATGTTAATTAAGGAATTGGCAAAGATTCACAAGTCCACTGCAAGGCAAGACGTCCGGCGCCAGCAGTAACTGAACCTCCTCGAGATCTTGTGACGTGCCCTGGAAAGAAGTAAGGATGCCACTGCTCAAACATTGCATGATGTTTTACCGTCTTGATCTATTCCGAAATAAATTGATGACCCTGAACCCTATACCCGAAGCACCCCCCCTATCATTTGCAACCCAAGGTATGCATGTAGAGCTGGTCTGGCAAATCTGTACAAGATGCGAGACTGGCTGATCCCGTGGTCCTTGACTGTCCCTGGACTGCAGTCAAGTGACATGAACTTCAGACAGCCTGGGAGGTTGAAGACCAATCAAAAAAGGGTTTAGGTGTTAGTGACCGGGCAAGGTCAGTACCACGTATAAGTATAGGAATCCCCCATGCTAGGAGCACATGACACTCTCCATAAGCCCTTAGCACGCTGGCCGAAGTTGGGGTCACCTTAATACGTTCCAATACATTAGAACCCTCATCGCGACTCCACAAGAGGACCATAATTTCTTGAAACCCTACTCCCAACATGTCTCTTATGTCCCTATACATACACACTCTTATGCACCCCACATAGACCTTCTAACCACATTGCAGTCCCTTAAGTGTGGAAAGCCCTGATGTAACCCCTACATATCCCTATTTGAGCTTCAGTCGGAACTCCTAGCATCCCCTTAATAACCCCTATAATACTCCCCCATAATCCCCTAGACAACCCAGTTTAAGGAATTTAGACTATAGTTCATATAACCCTACATACACTCCTGGCAGCTTTCCTTCTTCTAAGTTCTAAGGCAGTCTCAGCTTCGGGCGCCTGCCTGCGGCAGACAGGCGCCGCATGCCGTAGGGTTTAGGGTTTAGCGATTCCACCTAAGGTAGGGTGTTGTTCTAAAGCAAGATTCCACCTAAGCCAGGCTTTAGAACAATACCCCAGTAGCCAAAGTTGAAAGGAGGAATTGCACATGAGATGGAAGCTGGGCTTGAAGGGTTCGCAATGTAGAGGCCTATATACCTAGTTAGGATGGGGTTTGGAGCATGTTATGTTATAGTGATATAAAAGATCATTAAGGAACGATCCTGGTAATTATTCAGGCTTCTATACTACACGCCCCCCAGTCGTAGAGGCAGTAGATCTTGGGAAAGTATGGCGCCTGCAATGCGATGGGCTTGTTGACTAAGTACTGATTTTAGGAACCTCCACAGAAGGGAACCCTAAGTGTGAAAAAGACCCTATCTGCCTATGAGAGCTCAAATGTCCCCACGTATGATCCTGTGCAGGGACTGCGTGATCCGAAACCTAAACCCTAAACCCCGACTGCTGGAGATGAATGGGCCTACAGCAATGAAACCCAGAGTCTGCGTTTTTGGGAAACCTCCTGAACCTGCACGACTGAGTGGCAGATAGCAAGGTGGAAGCAGTGACAGGTAGTGAAGTGGTAGGTCTGTAGCCTGCTGTCTTAGTCCTGTTCTTGTGCTTGGTTGAGACCGTAGTTGTAGTGTAGTGGTGAAGTGCCGACCTGAACGTTTTCTGCCGTGCTTGCAGTGTGCGATGCGCGTGTCTAAACCCCAAACCTGGGCTCTTGTTAGAACAAAATTTTACATTTTTGTGTGTACCTGGGCCCAATATCAATAAAACAAGTTTCTTTTTTAATTGTATTTCAACAAGAACCCAGAAACGTTAAACCCTAAACTACATCGTCAGGATCGTAATTCAATTCTTGAAAACCCACCGAACTTTCACTAGAACCACCTTAGATATGTACAACTATATTAGTCTTTTACAAGCATATTTTTGAAATGGCCAGCAAGGCGAGGGTGAGCGGTGTTTTATCACGGGCCCTGAGCCCTAGATGCTGCATGACATAGTAGTTGCCGCTATCGTTTCCATTTCCCTACCTGCCCCTCCAGTCAGAGGCAACTAAGGGCGAACTTTGGGCGGATTTAGGGGCTGGGAATCGTAAAATCAAATTCTGAACCCTAAACCCTAGGTAGCAAGGGGAACCGCCTTAAATTTCTGTAAGTCCATTGTGTAAGTCGTATGTAGCCCTAAGCCCTCAGATGCCCTGAAGCCTGTAGTCCCCCTTAAGTAGATAGAATATTGCATCGGGTGTATTATAATAGGATCCCCATATACCCCTCATATTCTTCCCCTAAACTCTAAACCCTAAATATCCCATACTCTCTCTACCTCAGGGGGACTATAGATAGCAAGGGGAGGGGATGATGGACCTTGCCCAGGGCCACTGCTGGTGCAGGCCGGGGCCCTGGCTGCACTCCTGGGTAGGGATGAGGATGTAGGGATGGGTTGAGGGATAAGGGTTTTAGAGTGTAGGGGTTAGGGTTTAGGGTTCAGGGTTTAGGAATTAGGGTTTAGGGATTTGGGTTCAGGGTTTAGGGTTCAGGAAATGGGGTTTAGGGATTAGGTCTTAGGGTTTAGGGAGTACGGTTCAGGGTGTAGCGTTCAGGTTTTAGGGTTCAAAGTGTAGGGATTTGGTCAAAAGAAGGGCTACTCTGATTCCTTGGTTCCAGGAAGCTGTTGATCACCTTGCGAATCAGGGAACGCATGGTGGACCTTCAGGCTTTATGTCTAAGGGTCGTAGCGGGACTCTTCTCAGGGGTCGCTTGTGGGATGCGTCCTCTCATCCCTTACAATGCCGCAGTGAGTGGAAGCTGTCACATCCGGAGCCGTAATCATTATAGTCACCCTTAAGTAGATAGAATATGGCTTCGGGTATATTTTTCAATAAGATCCCCGTATACCCCATATTCTATCTACCCGAGGGGGCTACGATCCCCAAGCCATCAATGTTTGCCTTGCTCGCCGAGGTTGCAGTCAAGAATTTCACTGATGTATCACCTGCCGGGCCCGACTCTGGACTCCAATCCGCACTCCTTGGCCACTATGGCATAGGCGGGACTTGGTCAGAAAAGTCATTCTGGCCACCTCAAGAGGGGTTTATGTGCTCCCTGTAGCTATTCTGGGGCCCCTACAGGCCCTGAAGAGCTCCCCTATTTGCTGGAAACCCTAGGTGGCAATCCCTATTACATGTGTGTTCCCGGTAGACCATGACAACAACATTTAACCTCACAACCTGGTGCAAACCCAGTTCCCATTCCATTTTCTATGTTCCCCATTTGACCTTCCACGATCCCTTAAATCCTAAACCCGAAACGCCAAAGCCACAATATTTTCAATTATCTGCCCTAAATCCCAAGCCCTGAACCCTACACCCTAAATTTCACATCCTTGGTTTTTGTGCCAGCTCTGCTCCCCTGCCAGGTCCTACAGGTGTGAGCAGCAGCTTACTCGTGGTTAGTGGGGAACAAGGGGATAGAACCCCGATATGATTCCCATTTATACCCTGTATCACCTATAGAATCGCTGAATAACCCTTTATAACCTGTATATAACCCTATACAATTTATACATACCCTATAATCCGCATAAAGCCCCATATGATACGTTCCCTTAGTCCCTACTAACCGCCAGCAAGGTAAGGAGCAGCCGAAGGAAGTCCTGACGCGTGATGCGCATGGGCTGGTGTCCAGCTTACCCTGCCTGAAGCTTTCTCCTGACTAAATGTGAGTAGAGCATGGAAAGTCCCATGGAATAGCGCAGGAACATTTCATGGAAAATGTGGGTTTATAGGGATTCTCAGGGTTTAGGGTAACCAGCGTAGCCCTGCTCAACAACATAGTGGTGTATCCTATTCCTTTCATTCCCTACTCGGCCCGAGACCCCAAACCCAGCAGCGGCTTCCGTTTACTTTTCCGCTCTTTCACCCCCTACTATGTACTGGACCCTAAGCCCCTAAATCCCTTAACCCTAGACCTTCCCTCCGTCCCTATTCATCTCTAGTAAGGACAGTCATGGAGCTGAACGAGTCCTTCGACATGAATGCCCGGTGTCCATCAGCTTGCCCCTACCACGCCCTGGCACAAGATCTTGGCTTTTGTAGCGCTGCCTGTGTGCTTCAGCGGTGGTTCAGGGGAGGTATGGGTAGGCCCCTGGGATATTTAGTGTTTTCCCTAATGGCTTTAATAGGGGACCATATATACTAATATTTTTCAATGTGTTTTAGGGGCCAACCTAGAGGTATGGGAGCGAACCTAAGTACCACTATAGCATTTAAGAGGTCATTATGGGGTATAGGTTGAGATCTTATGGGCATCATTTTCGAGATCCACTCCCCTATTATGCTTGTGCAAGGTGCGCGCCTCAAGCTGTGCCGCCTTCAACCCAGACGCCCCGGTAGAAGATGCCGCCCGGGGGATCTGCCGTGGAGCGCAGGTGGATGGCTGCGGGCTCAGTTTACCAATGAATCCCGGTCCAACGACTTGAGCTTCCAATACGGTAGCGCGCAACAAGGGGAACATTTATCATGAGGGGGTGGGGTGGTCCAGAAACGCCCTACGTCCTTGGAATTCTTGAGTAATGAGGAAGATTCAGTACGACGGTGGGTGCGGGGTTTACCGCAATCGGGCAGAGAGGTCGCAGAAGCCCCTGAATTCCACTCCGATTACAGCGGGTGCTGCCAGAACACCAGTTGAGAACACAGCCTGACGATAAATCACGTATGTATGGGAGTTTCCCTAAGTAGGTAGGACACCCCCAATATGTGAATGGGCTCGGTGCTGGGTAGGCCTTTGGGTTCTTTAAATATTTTCCCTTATTGGCTTTATAGGGACCCATTTATACTAACAACTAATATTTTTCAAGGGTCTCTAAAGGCCACCCACGGGTGTGTTAGGTGAGATGAACATGGGGGGCTGTCAAAATTATGGTCCCTTTTTGGGTCCCTATTATAGTACGGCACCTAATATTTAGGGTACCCAAAAAGGGACCATAATTTTGACAACCACCCACATGAGATGCTGCGAGGTTGCTTTCGTCCCAGCTTGGACGGCTCTGACACATGTGCCTGGATCATGTTAGGGATCCTTTATAGTTTTGGGGTATGGGATTCCTCATCTTTAAGGATAGGGTTGAGGGTTGAGAGTTTAGGTTCAGTACTGCCCCCCCTCAGTAACAGCTGGATAATAAATATAATATGGTTACATATAGCCCTTAATAGGACCCCTAATATAGACTGTTACTGGGTGGGGGCAGTACCGAAGCTAAACCCTAAACCCAAAATCCTAGAACCCTACACCCCAAAACCCCATTATAGTAGTTTCCATTTTATTTTCCATTATACCCTAGGTTTAGGGTTTTAGAGTTTTGGGGTTTTTAGGGTCTTCCTAGGGGTAAAGTGGGCTAAGGTATCACCTGTGGACCTTGGTACGACCTCACGTCCGATGGGCAGTGCAAAGCTCGCTACATGTGGCCTACTTGGGGTTAGTAGGGGGTTTAGGGTTTAGGGTTTAGGGTTCAGGGTTTAGGGTTTAGAGAGGGTTAGTAGGGAAGAAGGGAATACATCATATGGCTGGTGGTCAAAATTATGGTCCTTTTTTGGATCCCTATTTTGATACGGCACCTAATATTTAGGTTACCCAAAAAGGGACCATAATTTTGACAACCACCCATATGGGGGTTATATAGGTTCTATGGGGTGTATATATGGGGATCACATAGGGATTAGGTAAGGAAGAAGGGAATACATCATATGGGGATTATATAGGTTATATGGGGTGTGTATATGGGGATTGCATAGGAATTTAATAGTTAGGGAAGAAGGGAATACGTCATATAGGGATTATGTAGGAAAATAGGTTATACAGGGTGTATATCATATGGGGATTACATAGATTCCCGCATTCCCTCCTAACCACCGGTAAGGTGGGCTGCATGGGGTGCCCTTGGCCTGATAGCTGTTTTAGCCAGCCTGCTGCTGGCATATCTGGTGGACTTGAACCTTAGGGGTATTTGGAATTATTGTTACTTTCTTGTTCATTTTGGCCCTGAGAAACAACAGCACATATACTTTGGGTACTGCCCCCCACTCATTAACAGCTGGATAATATTTACAAAGCAGTTGTTTACAGCCCCTAACATGACCCCTATTATAGACTGTTAAGGGGTAGGGGCAGGACCCAAGGACCCTAAAACCTAAACCCTAAACCCTAGACCTCAAAGTTCAGCATAGGAACCTGCGCACCACAACAAATCCTTCCGGTTTACATCGCGGCCTTTCAAACAGGTCAGGGCAAAAGTATAGGTCTGGTCCTCTTCGAGACCTTTGGCCCTTGACCACAAACCTTTGCCAGACGCCAGTCGGGGGCCCTGGCCTGGTCTTGTACTTCAACTTTCTTGCGGCAGCTCCTTGGTTGTCAGTGGGCAGTGCTTGTGGATTCTTAGACTTATGAGGTCACACTAAGCTGTTCCATGTAAACACCTTAAGGTGAACAGCTTTGCTTTTTTGGGCAGATCCCTGCAAAGCTTAGGTGAGTATTTGGGCAGCAATGGTGGGGCTTGGGTGGGTCATCTTGGCCTACTTAGCACCCCGGCCACAAGCATGAGCTTGACTGGCTCAAGTGCTCTGACGACAGAGCTGCCAGAGCTGCGTTGGTGCTATAATCTTAGTATGCTACGGTACCATTAATTCCCACGGTCTAGCGTGGTTTGGGTCATGCAGGAATTCGAGTATCAACAGGAGGAGGGGCGCGGTATTCTCGTCAGGTAGATGAAGATCTCCTGATTCTGGGGCGGAGAGAATATGGCACCCCATACAGGACTGGCTTACTGGTTGTTAGTAGGGTATGTTGGTAGTGTATGGAGGAATGGCTGCCCATGGTATTCCCCAATATTCCCCAGCAACATAGTCGCACAAATTTTCTTGTCCATTCTTTCCTTCCCTAGCGCCCAGCAACTTGAGCCATCTTAATAACCCGTATAGTAGTTCCCCATATAATCCCCTATATAACCCCCTTTAAGGAGTTTAGACTATAGCTCACTGAATGCAGCACCTTTGGGCTCTCCCCTGGCGCAGGAACTGTGTCCTTGTTGCCTGGGGCTTCACGACGCAGCAGAGGCGACGAGAGCTTTAGGTTGCACCATCCTGCGTTCTTGTGATAGTGCAGCAGGGGGGCTTCCAAAAATGGGGTCTACGGCAGCCCCTACAAAGAGTATTGCAGTATCTTGGGGGGTCAGTCGCCCAATTTCAGAAACTACCCGTAGCGTTGGCTGCGACTTGCGCTATGAGTTGTGGTGATGTGCACATGATCCCAAGCGCATGCTCCAGCGCCCTGAAGCCGAGCCTTTCCTGACAGGCTCATGTGGGCGAAGCTCACCTTTCTAGTCGGCGTTTACATTGTGGCTCGGAGTTGTAAGTTCATGGAAAAGGTCGGCCGCCCAATGCCCCTGAACCCGCCTGAACGTTTGTCCCCCTTTTAAAAAGCTAGGCATGAAAACGTTCAGGTAACGACTGGGTCATAGCCTATATTATCCCCCTACAGTGGCTATGAATGAGAATGCTGGTGACTTCTCGTTATATTCACATAGTTAAACCCCAAAACCCTGCACCCTAACAAAGTTGAGGTGACCTTCCTTGGCTGCCTAGCACATGGAGTCCGCCAACGGCGCTTGTTTCAGCAGAGCCACGTGTCTCGGCTGGTTCCACACCTTACCTCACTGGTGGTTAGTAGGGAATAAGGCAATAAACCCTAAACCCAGAACCCAATATAATCCCTATATCATTCCTACATAGTATATATATATATATATTCCCTTTTCCTCATTTTCCTTCAGAAGCAACCCTGAGCCCTAAACCCCTCTGGTGCTTAGCACGGAACGGGGGGAATGGGCTACAGGATAGGGGCTCTTAACCCTAAGCCCTAAGCCCTAAATCTCGGAGACATCAGAAGCCTGTCTCAGGTCCAGAACACCATGAAGGCAAGGCCGCTTTGAAAATGAATACCTCTCCCCATTCTGTTTAAGGTCTATATTCCCCCTTAAGTCGATAGAATATGGGGTATATGGGGATCTTATTGTAATATACCCAAAGCCATATTCTATACTTAAGGGTGACTATAGGGTATGGTCGTATTAGACAATACCCCCCGGTATAGTACCATCACTTCAAGACCCATGCAGGACCTTGTTTTTCAGTTAGCATTCTTTCAGCTGTTGCTGCTGCTGCTGTTTCTGCTACTGTTGTTGTTACTGTTACTGTTACTGCTACTGTTGCTGTTGCTGTTACTGTTACTGTTGCTTTTACTGCTGCCACTTGTGCTGATGCGACTGCATTGCCACCAGTGCTATGGCTGCCACCATGTGGGAGGGGGCGGACCAAAACCTTATACTAAACCCAACCGTGTATGCTGCCGTATGCCCATGTGTACATACGTATATCCGTATGCAAAAGCCCCTAAACTCTAAATCCCAAACCCTATACCCTAAACTCCCTATATCCCTTAAAGGGATGGGATCCTTTCTGCTGGGGCCTAAGCCGGTAGGCTTTCACTGCGCTGGTGAAGGGCTTGCCAGAGCTCCCGGCATCCGAGGCAACGTCCCCAATATCGGATCTCCCACCTCATAGGACTTTCTGTGGGTTTTAGGGTTCAAGGTTTAGGGTTCAATGTCCTGGGGTTTAGGGTTTAGGACTTAGGGTTTGGGATGCAAGGTTTGGGATGAAGGGTTTTCAAAGATTGGTCCTGTCACACGTTCGCCTACACTACGTCCCTGAGGTTCCGCCTGAATTAGGGTTACTTAGGGGTGGTTAGAGCCATCAACCGGAAGCCTCAAGGGGTCATATAAGGCAGGGTACGCGTGACCCTGAAACCTCAGCAGCTAGGAGGCTGAAGAGCAATCCTTGTAGGAATAGTCAGAGCTTACCAGAACAAGACACACACATGGCAAAAAAACAACCTGGATCTGGAAAGGCAAACCAACATCCCGAGGGAACAACAAATCCTTAAAGAACCCCGCCATGTTCCCATATCATGACCCCTATATAGCCCTAGACCCTGACCCCTAAATCCTAAGCCTAACACCACTACATGCCGAAACCGCACCCGCGCAGGCCCGAATCGAAGACGAACTTGCCGACTTGGTGCGAAGTTTGACCGGACACCCGGGTGCACAAAATCCTTTGAAAAAGTAGATGAGCTACAGTCTAAACTCCTTACAGGGGGCTATAGGGGGGATTATATGCTGTAGGGTTTAGGGTTTAGGGTCTAAACTCCTTAAAGGGGGTTATATAGGCGATCATAATAGGGGTTATTCAGGGGGATACTTGGAGTTTAGACTAGAGCTCA
>CAJNIZ010016947.1:25990-39314 GCA_905231905.1 Symbiodinium pilosum
TCCCAGTAGAGTCCCTTTACATAAGGAGAATGTAGGGGGTGCCATTCGGGATCACATGGCAGTTTTGCAAGGACAATAGGAGAGGCCCGGCAAGCTATAATATGGCTCTCATTTAGAGGCGCGGTGCGCCAGGGTGGTAGTACTTGATCCTTCGTTTCTGGCCCACCATCAAAGGACAGCCAGTGGTGGGCGCTTGCGAACCTTGCCTGCAAATCCCAGGTTGCGCGCATCAACTGCAAGCCCTGACTACACCAGCCAGAAGTGGTGGGTTTCCCATCATCCGAGCTCGACAGGGCCTTGGGGATGCGTGATGCTACAAGGAGATGATAGAGGCCCCCCTGCAGCTCAAGACTTTTGGCCCAGACACGTACAAGCAATCTGCTGTTCGGAAAAACCAGACGCTTAAACACTTACATGATACATGGCTGGTTAAGAGCAAGTCTGCACTGTAGGACCTGTCCTCATTCAGTAAGTTCTTTTGCGAGGTCTCTCAGCAAGGAACCTTGCTGCCCGGTGTTGATGCGATGAGGCCATGGCACTTTCCTGGCCTCGGTGTTGCAGAACGCACACTCTGGAAGTGCGGGCGCTTCTGCAGAGGCCGAGTCCGACTGAGACCCCTGCAACAGGCTCCTTCCCAGCTTTGCCAGTTCCAATTTCTCCCAGTTCTCCCAGCGCAGCCCCGCTGTCTCTGGAAGAGATGGAGGAGCTCGCCCAGCTGCATGCATCAAGTGATGGCGATGCCTGGCTAATGCTCGTGGGTGGTGAACACGGAGGCAGGATGCGCCCTGACTATCAGGGCACAAGGCCTGGCCCTTACCTTGCTGGGCACTGCTCACTGCAGTGGGTGGGACAAGTGTACTCCAGACTTTTGCCTTTCTTCGGGAAGGAGCGTGTTATCGTGATTGCGCAGCTCCAAGAAACCTTGCAGTGGCTTACAGAAGCTAGCAGGGATGCGGAGTCAGCAGAGAGGCTAGCCGGCCGAGCCTCGCTACTGCCCATGCTGCAGCAGCAGCTGGCCGAAACTTTAGAGTCTTGCCGCGAGCTGCTGGTCAATGGTGGTGCTCACTATGACGGCCAGGAAGTCAACCCCGCCACAGTCCTGCGGGTACTTCGAGGTGATGCTAGCGAGGCTCCCTCCAAGCCCGTTGTGCCAAGGCGAGGCGTCAAAAGCCTCCTGTTGATTCTGATTTCGCATGGTCATGCACATCCTGCAGGACCAGAGACTCAACATCACGAGTGGTACATGCACTTGCCATATCCGGTTCCTGACAGCCAGGCCGAGCTGTACGAGGTGGTTTCTCACGAAGGTTTCCGAGACGTGGATCCCCACCCCGACTGGGACTGGGGTTTTCCGAAGCACCGGTGGCGCCTGTACTCGCAGATGCTGTTCCAGGCTTATCACACCGTTCTAGAGCAGTCGCCGCGCCGGCGCTTGGTCGTCTTCCACCAGTTCTGCCTTTCGGGTGGTGCCGTGGAGTTCATGCGCAGGCCCAGCTACAGGCGCTACTTCGGAACGCGCTATTGGCCAGTGTTTGCAGTCACCACAGCAGGGTGCTTTGAGCCTGCCTTGGGCAGCTTTGTGGGAATTTGGAGCGAAGAGCTCCAGAAGGGTCTTCAGGCAGGAGGCCAGCAGACTCTGCAGGAGTTGCAAGGGCGTGCAGAGGAGAGGTACTGGGACGACAACTCAGGGCTCAAGCGGGAGAATGACCGCATTCTTGCGTCGCGTGAGGACACGAAAGACGATGCGTCGCCGGTGGACGGTACCGTTGGCTCCGTAGGGTGCGAGTCAGGCTTTGATGGTAGGACTGGGCAAGACATGGCTGCGCTAGCCGTCTCCGAGCTGGTGAACTTTTTGGGTTTAGGCCTAGAGCCTTAGAGCCTTGACCGAAGGCAGTGCAAGTGTACAAAGCCATCGAGCAGCTCCAGCCATCCCATCTAGGCTAAGCCTTTGCTGGACGCGCTGGGAGGCATATCCTTCGCACCTGCATCACCTGCATCACCTGCAGACCATGCGCCAGCGAGTTGCCAGATCAGTCCAACGTTGCTTTTTGACAGTACCAGCGGCCCTAATGCAGCTCTGAATGCGGTGATCCAAGGTGTGCTGGAGCTTCAGTAGCCAGCAGGACCAGTGCTCCTTTAGCTTTAACCTAGGTCGGCATATTTCGAAATCCATGCTGGAGACCTGCATGTCAGAACTACGGGATATTGCCTGGGTGTAAATACGTGTTCCTAGCCTGTACCTTATGATTTTGCGACAATTTTGTGGACTTCCCGCCAGGAGCAGGTGAGAATCCTGTTGCAGGACGGAGAACATCCAGAGGCATCCGAGGGCCGGGCAGCGAGCCCGCAAAATCAGGGAGCCGTGGTTGCAGTGGAAAGCCTCTCATGTAGAGGCCTAATATCCATATAGACATTATTCCCTTGTAATCCATAAGCAGCTGTAGTTTTTCTTTGTGACAAATATGGACCCCCATCTAGGCGCTATGGTTTAAGAGCTGTGCTCTTTGCAGAGCCGTTCGTGCGGGTCCATCTTAGTTTGGCAATGGCAGAGTGTCAATGACGAGCCCATAAATTCCCCCAGTATCCATTTGACTTTCCATTTGCTTGTCCATTATTGATAGTGGAGGCCCATGATTAACAAACCCCCTCCTTTTAAGGGCCTTCATATTAAGATCCTTATTATAATCCCCATTAAGGGGACGGGGCCAATGTTTCCGAAGTCTGGGGTAATCGTAGATCTGATCGAGAAAGTTGTTTGCCACCCATGGGACCATCAGCCAAGGAAGCCTCCGAAGGACGCTCAGGGCATTGCGATTCGCTGTGTATCACCACGGCTTTTCTTGCCAGTAGTTTGTTCTACTGATGATGATTGTAGTTGTGGAGGTGTGAATGTAAGACTGCCCGTCATTACCACTACTCACAATTACCGATCTTCATTGGCGGTCTCCGTTTGGGCCTCAATATTATTATACGGCCGGCAGCAAAAATCGGGACCGGAATTTTGACCAACTGTAATGTGGTTGCTCTTGCTCTTATGAAGACTTTGTCTTTGCTGCTCCTCTGTGATCTGGGCACTTCAAAAGGGAGGCTGTCCCAGATCCTTAAAATAGTCTAGTCCTGGCAGGTAGGACTCCCGAAATCATAACCTTGGAAACCCTAAACCCTACGTGATAATATCCACCCATAACCCCCATTCGCATACCCCTGCTTCAAAGGGAACCTAATTGATTCTCGGAACCGTCTGACCCTCTTTCTCCGGGCAAGCGTCGCTTCCAAAAGCAGGCGCCCGCCCAAATTTTCTGACTTAAGCCTTGCATTTTGGGTTTAGGGTTGAGGGTTTAGGGTTAAGGGTATTTTCTTCAAGCTGTATCTCGCTGAGGGGTCAGGGGACTCTTGAAGCAGGGGACCCATTTTTTGGGACAGATAAAAATATGAGGGTTATGTAGGAAAAATAGAAAAGAAAATGGAAACTACTATATTATAGGGCATAGGGATGATGGAAAAGAGAATGGAAACTGTTATTCTGTTTTCAGGGCCTAAACCCTAAACCCTAAACCCTAAACGCCCTAGACCCTAGTCCCCTAAACCCTAAACCCTAGTCCCCTAATCCCTAAACCCTAAACCCTAGTCCCCTAAACCCTAAACCCTAAATCCCTAAACCCTAATCCCTAATCCCTAAACCCTAGTCCCCTACTCCCTAATCTCTAAACCCTCAACCCTGTTTTCAGGGCCATCTTCAAGGCTGAGCAGATGTTTCTGGGATCCTTGGAGGGCTCTGAGGCCCGGGCGCCTGAGTTTAGGGCTCTGGGTTCCGGGATTTGGGGGTTTCCCAAAATTATGGGTCTACCGTTTTGGGGGTCCCCATGTTAGTATTTTGGGGTCTATATCGGGTTCCCCCCCCCAATTTTGGGAAACTACCATTTCGAGTTTGATCCTAAGAACCCTACGGGGCCATAATTCCTCAGGCCTAGAGTCCCCATGGCTTTGGGCACCATCAACAGTAGCTTGAGTTGTAGTGTTTGGGATGTAGAGAAAGCAATAGCTTCAGCCTTCACATGTTCTAGGAAGGTTGTATAGGGGATTATATAGGGGAGTATCAGGGGGGAGTAGGAGTTTAGACTACAGATCATGTGTGTTTAGCGTCTACAGCCCTCGGATGCAGGCGGTGCAGCAAGACGCCGCGCAGCAGTCGCTTGTATCAAGCAATTAGTGTCCGATGCCATTTAGGTCAGTGCCGTACCAAACAAAGTCACCCGGATAGATTAGGACAGTTTCGGGTCTTTCTTGGATGCTTTGCAACTTTGCGTAAGACTTTGACTTGCCTTTGACTACTTGAACAGTCAGGGGACTTACAAGTATACCCATACAGCACATGATACCCTAAGTATCCCGATGATGAACTGATTTGGTCCCCCTGCAACTGTGACCACTCTTGTTTTTTCCACAAGGCTGTTGCAGAACATTTCGTCAAGTCCCACGGCTGCAAGCAAGTGTGAAATCCAAACTAGAGCTGCCAGGAAAGCTTTCTTGAGGGTTGAAGTACCTCCGTGGATCAGATGTCCCCTCAGTGTGGATGCCGCTATATGCTGCTTATCGTGATGCCTGCTGCTCTCTCACACTATGTTTAACACTTTGTTTAGGATAGTGAAGGGTGTGCAAGGCATCCGGGGGTGGTTGTCAAAAGCTGGGAAGTTGAGAAAAGTGTTTAGCAAATAGCAGCCCCCAAAATGGACCTGAGTATGCTAGAAATCAAATTTGTCAGTAGGGATCCACCAGAAAGGGACCCCTACTGTTTGGAGCCAATGCCCAGGTGGGCGCAGAGTTATTATTCGGGAGCAGCAAAAGAATTATGATAGTAATGAAGCGTGCATTTACAACGACTTCCCTCGAGTGAGACAATATAATTTCCGAAATTTTGCAGTCCCCTAAGAAGTACACCCCAAGATATTATCATTATAGGCCCCCGCATATTATGAACAGGAAAGAAGCCTTAGAAGACCTCCCCTGATGTAGCGGCCTCAATAACTACCGATATTTAGAGTTTAGGGCTTAGGGTTTAAAACTCTATTTGGAAACTGAGTTGGCGTGGGGTTGTATAAGGATACCTACCAATGTGATTGCCCTATGTTCTAGATTGCCTGTATAACTATGGTATATGGTACCTCAAATAGACCTCAAAACAGTATTTGTATTTCATTCGGCCCAAACAGTAATTAAGTGCAACGCAATCTGCTGCTGTAGAACTCTGGGACATGCCTTATATTCATCAGGGGATTTTGGTGACCAGAACCCTTATAATCAGGACCCCAGAATTGTCAAATGATTACAACGGCTCCTAGGTAGTATCAGGGGGTAGGTACCTAGAATCCCCTGATCATACGTAAGCCTAAACCTAAACCCTGACTCCTAAACCCTAGGGGGGACCACTATGGGCTAGTAGACCTTTAGGGTACCTTAACCTACCCTTAATAGGGTCTTAGTAGGGAATTTGAAGGTCCAATAGCCCATGGTGGGAGCCATGGCTCCTAACCCTGACTCCTAAACCCTGAGGGGAACCATGGCCCTAAACCCTAAACCCTAAACCCAGGCGCAGAGGCATTTATTGTGTTCGACACGCGCAGTGCCCGGGACTGCGCGCTGGCAGCTCTGCCAGAGACATTTCAGTTTCGAGGTGGGAGCTTTGTTTAGGGTTTATAGTCCCCCTTAAGTAGATAGAGTATTAGGGTTCTATTGGGGTTATATTGGGGTAATGGAAAAGAAAATGGAAACTACTGTTTAGGGTTTAGGGTGTATAGGCCCCCTTAAGTAGATGGGATATGGCTTTTGGGATGTATTCTAATAAGATCCCCATATACGTCATATTCTTTCTACTTAAGGAGACTATAGAGTTTTAGGGTTTAGTTTATGGCTTTAGGGTTTAGGGCCATGGATCAAGTGAACATCTGAATGGATCTCCGTTGTAGCCCTGCTGCCCTACTGTTGCCCCCTGCTTAATGTAGTCCCCCTGCCTAACAATAGGCTGCTACAAAGACAAACATAGGCGTGTTGAAGAAGGCTCTCACAGAACCGAGCAGGGGATAGCATCGATTCTGTTAGGGCCCCAAAACGAAAACACGTTAATCATGGTGTTCGAACAATGGCCTGAAAAGAATTCGCGGCTAGCGAAAAATGTCAAATAAGGCTTCTTCTATCAACTCAGTAGTTTTCACGTTCCTTCCATTCCTTGATCCACTATTAACAACCAGCAAAGGCTTTCAGGGTTGAGGGCCTGTGTTTGCAGCCCCTGCACGAGACAGTTGCTTGATGTTTTGCCTTCAGAGAATCCACCTCGACGAGCGATTGTGTTCTTCATCTACAAGTCACCCGAAGGATGCGGCTTTGGCATCAGACTAGCATCCCTTCGAAGCTTCCCTCAAGATGTGCGAGAAGAGAAGTGATTCTTGCCAAAAGGGTATTTGAGCGCCATGTGTGGTTGCAAGTCACTTGACGTGTCCCAACAAAGAAACAACCAGTTGGAACTTAGAAATAAAGCAAGTTTCCATCTATGGTTGCAATGATGACAAGATCCGTCCTTCGCGGCAGGGGCTCCTGTCAGTCTATCCGCCGTGCCCCCAGTGACCAACCATGCGCTGGAGGTTCACCATATTGAGCCATAGTCTGAACTCCTAATATCCCCCTTAATAACCCTACAGTGGTCCCCTATATAATCCCTTGTGTAGCCCCCCTTTAAGGAGTTGAGCTTATGGCTCATATGTCTATCGTGGTTCTTGCGGTTCTGTAGCAAATCCTACATAGCTGAGTATGATTCCCGTGATCGTTGCCAAAGGTGGCTCCTTTGACGTTTTTGTTGTTGGAGGTTACGGTGTCCGTCAATGCTTCATTCCATTCTTTTCATGTTTGACTCCCATTGCCTAGGTAGTACCCCCCCCCCACCCAGTAAGGGCCAGGGAATATTTCTATATCGGCTGTATTATTCACCATGTTGCAGACTCGTACTGGGTGGGGCCAGTACAGTATCCAATCCAGAGCTTCTTTTATGACAGTTGAAACTTCAGGCAGCCAAGCACGAGCCCCGAGGCATCTATTGGCACCTCGGCGCATGACCATCACTGTCCATGGGAAAGTAATGGGAACAGTACTAGTGTGAAAAACAATGCTCGAAATAGTTCTTTCCACAGTGAGAACAATAGACTAGTAATTGCAATGGTAGTAATAATAACAACTGAGAATCCAGCAGTCGTAAGTAGTATTGACTAGCAGCATGCAGCTGGTAGTGGTTTCACTCTCTTTGCTGTAACTGATTGACATTAAATTCGACGCCTGCCAAAAGCTTTTGATATTCGTTGCCGGATCCGATCTACTCCCAAGATCTTGGGTGGCATCGCAAATATTACGCCATGTAAGTCTGTGCGTTGCAAATTCACTTTATCGAGCCCCTGGTGTGATGCTAGGACTGGTTCTAGCACTAGCACCATTGCCGTTGTGAACGATAGATCTGGGATGGACGTGATTTAGGGTGGGTTATGTAGGGGTTATATAGGGATAATGGAAAAGACAATGGAAAGTAGTATATTATCGTATATTGGGGTTATATAGGGGCTATAGAGGGATAATGGAAAAGAAAATGGAAGAGCTTATAGAGGCCAGAGATCCGTGAATGAAAGAGGCTCGCCACTTGTTGGGGAAAGGGGTCAGCCGCCCAGCGCGCCGACATTGGTTGGGTTTAGGATTTGGGGTTTAGGGCGTTTCCAGAATCCAGGGATGTCTTTTGGGGAGTCCCAGGGGGCTCTGAAATAGAAAAGGGACAGGTTGGAAACAGACCTCGGGGTGGCCTGAGGCAGAATTACAGCAGAACCTCTGTCTACCTGAAGTGCTGGAAGATCTTCAAAGGCAAGGGCCCTGTCTTGCCACTGGTTTAGGGTTTAGGGTCCAGGGTTCTCACGCGGCAAGCGGAATGTCCAGGTGCAGGAGAGAAGCTGTAGAAGCCCAAAACCCTGAACCCTGTATAGTCGCAGTGTAAGACGAAACCCCAAGCCACTACATCATGCATTACTGTCAATATTGTCATCAGTATAGTCCCTAATTGATATGGTCCCTAACAAGGAACCTATGCCCATTAAATTATGCAGGAAATATTGACTATATAACGCCAGTCTCCATTTCGTTGTTCATTTTTTCCATTTGATGCTCCATCACTGGGGTAATATCCTACTGGGGTAGTTTCATTACATAACCCCCCATATAAACCCATATAACCCTTTCTAAAACCCCTATTACCACATATATTATATACAACTTAAACCCTTAACCCTAAATCCTAAGCCCTAAATCCTACACCCTAAGCCCTAACTCCTAAACCCTAAATCCCAACCCCTAAATGCTACCCTTTCTTGCCTCTAAGCCGGTGGAGAGCTGGAAGTTCGCCTCTCCATTTTGGACTTTACCGGCTGGAATATGTTGGTAAAAGAGGCGCTTAACAAGAAAGTATATTGTATAAACATGCACTTGCTTGTTGCCAGGTCTTTGCTGCATTGCCGCTGGTTTGATCACTTGGGGATGCCGGGAGCCCAGTTGAGGGCTTAAGTCCTAGGATCTTCAGAGTCCCACCCCCCAAAGAAGGCGTAGGGTTTAAGGTGTTCAGGGCTCAGGGTGTTTAGGGTTAAGAGGGTGTTCAGGGTTTGGGGTGTTTAGGGCTTAGGGTGTTTAGGCTTTAGGGTGTTTAGTGTTTGAGGTGTTTAGGGCTTAGGGTGTGGGTGTTTAGGCTTTAGGGCGTTTAGGGTTTGGGGTGTTTAGGGTTGGGGTGTTTCGGGCTTGGGGTGTGGGTGTTTAGGCTTTCGGATGTTTGGGGCTTAGGGTGTCCAGGGTTGAGGGTGTTTAAGGCTTTTGTGTTTTTAGGTTTTAGGGTGTTTAGGGTTTGGGATTTTTTGGGTTTGGGATTTTTAGGGTTTAGGGTTTTTGGGGTGTTTAGGGCTTAGGGTGTTTAGGGTTAAGAGTGTTTAGCTTTCAGGGCGTTTAGGATTCAGGGGCTTCAGCTGCCAGTTCATCACGTGGTTTCGTGTTTGGGAATGTGCCGTGCCGTGAGACCATGTTGATTCAAATCATAGACTTTAAAAAAGGCCCACGAAGTATAGGCCTGACATAGATCTGCGTTGTTATTAAATTGTGCCAGGTCTTCTTTCGGCATACCCGTTTCGGTGTATTCTCTAAAGGAAGGTTCGTAGCAAACCCGAACTCAGCAATGGGGTGATGCAGCAGCAGACCTCATACCTGGAGGCATTTTCTACTTGCCCTACGCCTGGTCTGTGCTCACCTTCAATTATGAGGCGCGCCAGCACGTTTGTGGGTTCAGCCGAAGTAAGTGCTACTCACAAGATCCAGAGTACAATCAGTAAGTGGACCCCAACATTGGGTACCAGTGATGCGCGTGCATGGCCAGGGGGGCCGACAGCCCGGGCTCATCTACAACCTCAGCTTCTCTTTGGCCTTGCCCTTAGGATTCGCATAGTGCTCGGGGTTTACCGGGTCCATGGGAAGCTATTCTAAATTCTAAGCATTTTTAACCCAAACTGGTCGAATGCAGACTGACTATGGGCTACTGGCTTTCCAGGCAAGGGTTCCCATGATTGTCATGATTTTGTCCTTTCCTTGCTGTGCTCGAGCCATTAACGGCTACCTGGCAGATCGTCGTGGTCGGCAATGCTTCCATGTACGAGATCTGCGCCCGAGTTGCTGACAGCGTAGGTTTCAAGTACAAAGAGACGCGCGAAGCTTGCTACATGCCCCTGAGTTGCAAGGAGAGAGGAGGATAGGGGAAGTTCCCAAAATTAAAGTCCCATTTTGGTACCCCTAAATATTAAGTGCTGCAGTATAATCTTTAACGAAAAAAGGCCCATAATATAGTATCATATAGTATGGTATATTATAATATACCAATATATGCTACCATAATTTTGAGAACAGCCCGATAGGATGGCAGAACCATCCTCATCCTCCCCTTTGGCAGCATTGTCGATATTGGGGTTGCTGTTAACTTAGGACTCTGCCTAGCGTTCCAGATAGTCATAGTAATAGTAACAGTAACATCAAGAGTAATACAAATAGTAACAGTAGCAGTAATAGTGCTGTTAACTTAGGACTCTGCCTAGCGTTCCAGATAGTCATAGTAATAGTAACAGTAACATCAAGAGTAATACAAATAGTAACAGTAGCAGTAATAGTACCAGTAATAGTAAAACAGTAGCAGCAATAGTAACAGTAATAGTAAGATTAATATTGATATTGATAGTAATAGTGACAGTAATAGTAGTAATAATAGTAATAGTAATATTAAAAGTAATAGCAATATTAATAGTAATAGTTATAGTAGAGCCAGAGCCTCTTACTGTGCGAGTTTCATTTGCAAAGGCGGGATTAAAAGCAGCGGAGTTGCCTGAAGGTATGATTGTAATGTGCCGTAACCGCTTGCCGTTGTTTCAGGGTCCTGCCTTGTTTCCTAGCCTGCTAGTAGAAGTAGTTCATGTGCGCCTAAGGATTCTGTATTTCGTTTCGGTGTCTCTCAACATAATTCTCGACCTGGTGAGCCTTGGCAGCAGTACGCCAGACAACCACAGGACCGGAGCAGGCCGGTGAGTAGCCAAGATGCTGCAAGCCCTGGCAGGATGACATACCAGATGTCTTTTGAAATTATGGTCCACATGGGCTTCCGGACGCACGATGGCACGCCTCTTTCCAAGCTTCCTTTCTTTGTGCAGCGCTTTGAGGACCGGAGAGGGGTGCAGTGCTTCTACGATATCGGAAGGGTGGCGAATAGTTTTCATTTCTAGTACTATTACTATAGCATACTGTAGCGATTACTGTTAATGTTATTGTTAATATTACTAGTAGTATTACTATGAGTTTTATTGTTTTCATGGTCTACGCAAGAATGCAAGACAGCTCCAAATCTCCCATGTCTTCTACAGTAACGGTTTGTGAGAAAGTTAGGTGACCTCAGCCTGCAGCTGGGTCTACATTTGCCACCTATGCGGCAAACCCTGAGAGGCTTATGCGATCCAACGAGCGATGGGCCAGAATGTGCACCGTTGGCTGCGACATCCTGAATCCCCGACCCGAACTGTGTCTTCTTAGCATGGACCAAGACAGTTGGCACCCTGGGAGCAAGGTACGAATATGCATTCCCTTCAACGTTTCTCTTGCCATTTGTTTTCGAGCCGCTCTTGACAATTTATGCCGCTGCCTCAGCCGTTGCGGCGCCTGTTGCATCACGGGTAAGATGCGATTCGATCAGCTTCTGCAGACAGAGCAACTGCACAAATAGCAGCAAGAAACCACGTTCGCAGACACCTGCTAATTGGGAGTTTCCAGAACGGGGAATCCTTTTATAGTCAGCCAAATCCTATACAATCCTTAATATGGGGACGCCAAACAAGGGGCCTCCCAATTTTGGGAAACCCCTAAACCCTAATCCCTAAACCCTATGTAACCTCTATATTCCCTTTAAAGGGTGCCGCCAATAATTTTCAGGGCCTCCTCCGTGCTGGCATCCTCATCGTGCGATCGCACCCTGAGATGAGACTTGGTGGCGTTCACATCATATGAGCAATAGTCTAAACTCCTTCAGGGGGGCTATACTCTATAGGGATATATAGTCTAAACTCCTTAAGGGGGGTTATATAGGGGATTATATCGGGGACTACTCTATAGGGGTTATCAAGGGGGATACTAGGAGTCTAGACTATGGCTCATATGGGGCTCTTCTGTCTTCCTTCAAATTGGTAGTGGGAACCCAAGGAATGGAACAGAACATGACTGCTTCTATCGTCTTGGGGATTGTATAGCAACTGCTATAGGGATCCACTCCTCCATTTCCTACGTACGGTTAGTAAGTCTTCGCCTGTGGATGTTTCCCGCCTGCCAGGGGCTTGATTATAATATCGCGAACTCAAGTAATGCCGAGTTCAGGAAAACTAGCGGTCTATCCATCCTCGTCTTTGTGTAATTTTGTCTATGCTGCGGTGTTGTCTCTGGCAGCAGCGAGTGCTTCTTTTGGAGGTCTCCAGTGATGGGCTTGCACTAGCTGAGGAGTCCAGTGTTGGCGACGAAGCTGCTTTCAGCGCACGATTTTGAATTCGGACGCTATGCGGACTCGCTCTTGAACGTATTGCTCGCAGTGCCCCGGCCTTCGCAGACTTGCATTGGTTGCTCCTAGAGACTGATCCCGTGATCTACCGCAGTACTGCAGCAAGGTGGGTTGCTGTTAAGGAACTTAAATTAAGTTACCGTATTGGGGAAACCCTATTATTTACTATATATACCCAATATAGTAACTTAATCTAAGTTCCTTAACAGCAACCCAGCAAGGTGATGATCTTCTTCTTCCCAGGCGTGCTGTGCCCCCGCTCCGTTTTGTGTAGATTGAAATGAGCCGGTCATCATTGGCCAGGTGGATACACTCACTGGATCTTCTTCATGTTGGCCATCTGCCAGGCGACATCTCTCTCACACCTTCACACAGGAGTAATGCAACGTTGTATAGTGCGAGCACAAGTTGTAGCATTCATTTGGCATTTCATGCTCATGATTCTGATTATGTAGGGCTTAGAGGGGATTACACCGATCATAGAGATTCAAAATTGAACAGGAAATGCCATGGAAACTGGGATAGCTTTATTGTGTCACGGTCGCATGTTCTGCTCACCCTGAACCCTAAACTGAAAGCCGATGATCCTGCTTCGTTCGATCTCGCCTCCATGCAAGTCAGCTCAAGCATCAGCTGCGTGTGGAATACCCCGAGCCCTGAAACCCCTAGCCCCTAAACCCAAGCCCTAAGCCCCCTAAACCCAAGCCCTAAATCCCCTAAACCCTAAACCCTAAACCCAGGCCCTACAACCCCCAAACCCTAAACTCCCTAAACCCTAAATGCCATGAAGCGTGAAGCCAAGCCAGGCAGTTGCTTGACTGAGACAGAGGGATTTGAATAGGACTACAAAAGGAGAAGGGAGGAGAAAATGGAAACTAGTCAGGCATTCGCGTTTAGGGATATGACCCCAATAATGGAGGATCAAATGGAAAAGACCGTGGAAAGTGAAATGGAGACTGGGCTTGTATAGTGTTTTATAGGGATTAGTCTTTCCATAACTTCTGGATCCCTTTGGGAGGTCCCTCGAACGAGCCTTGTGTAGAGATTTTGGGGTCTGTATTCTTGGGGTCCTCCTGTGTATGGAAATTACCAAATTGACTAATGTTCGAGCTTCTCAAAAAGGGCTACCACTGTGTTTTAAGACGTTTATGTGCATAGCACTGGGATTGTGGGGGGGGGGGGGGG
>CAJNIZ010016947.1:41124-57767 GCA_905231905.1 Symbiodinium pilosum
TAGGGTTCAGAGTTTAGGGTTTATACGGCCCCTCTGCTACTCCCCTAGGTTCCTTCTTTCTGGGTGAGGGGGTCCCTCAATTTATGAAAACCCCCGTATGTCAAATTAGGGATTCCGACCAGTTTCGTCAGAGGGGGGTGGAGGGGCCTTCAAGTTGACGATGCCGACCATATACCCGAAAGCAGGCTCCAAGGGGGCCCTTGAAAATGGACAGTTGCCTCTCCAGGACCCATGTTGGGTCCTATGTTTGTCTAGGGGAAGATTTGGCAGCTTCCATCAACAGGGGACGCAATTTGGACACCAATTTCTTAAAGCCCCTAAACCCTAAACCCCAAGTTCTTAAGATCCTGATTGCTGCAAGAACCCGGCAAGGTCCTTGGTGCTATGCAACTCGACTCGGTAAAGCCCAACGTCTACCATTGCAGTTCAGTAATCAGCGCGCTGGAGAAGGCGCTCAAGCATGAAGAGCTCATGTGGGTAGTTCCAAAAATTGGGGTTCTCTTTCATTTGGGTACTCCTAAGCAAAAGGGGCCCATGAATGTTGAGAATTGCCCATGTGAGGTGTGGCTTTACTAGGTTCGTTAGGAATATTGATAAGTATATATATATATATAAAAGGTGTCTAATCGGGGAGACCTCACACTTAGACCAGTCGTTATAGGAATGCCCGTCCAGTTTCTGATCTGGGGATAGCAGGCCAGGCATATTGTGTGAAGTTGTATGGGGGATGGCAGGAATTGCCTTAGGGTGAGGGTTTCTGCGTGCTATAATGGGGAGAACATTCAACCTTAATAGGGTGGGGTGGCGGGTGTACAATGAACACGGGCGACTAAGCTCAACTAAGGACAACGCACAGGTTGACATTTCCATGTTGCATCATTCAGTTGTTATGACAGGGTTCACCATGCATATAGCCTGATGGATGTTGCTCAAAATAGTTGGACCCTCAGGTGCATAGGCTACATGGTCAGGCGTCTGGCGTTCCTAGCCCCTCTTATAGTGTCTAGGGAATATGCAGGGATTATGGACTCCATTTTATGGGAGGATTATGTGTATCGAAGCTTCTGTTTCCTAGATTCACCCATTCCATTTGGTCTTCCTTGGGAGGTCCTATCATTCTTGTGGACTTGAGAAAGCATGCGCTTTACCCAGCCCATGCCGCTGCAGGTCAATGACTGGACTGCTGCTTTGAAGCTGTCACCTGGATGCCTGTGGGAGCCTACAATACGGTGGAGCCAATCACAAATCCTGCATGACCCTAGCTACCTTATACCCTGGGAATTATGGTACTATAGTACATTAAGGTCATGCAGGATTTTTAGTATCAACAGTAGTTCAAACATGCCGCGTGCTTACATGCAGGCATGGCTGCAAAAGGGTCCCTCAGAAGGAGTCTCCATGCATGTCCCAAGATTGGATGAGTGCCTGGGGACTTCTTTCCTGCGTGCAGTTTCTGCAGCGCTTGGCCTAGACTTCAGCTCAAAAATCGTGAGGCCCTTGTGCAATGTCAACGAAGGATGACTACCTCATGTTTTGAAGACCCCAAGCCAGGCTAGGGGGCGACTGTCAGGCTGCAAGATATGATTTCCTGGCACGTGCCGCCCAATACCTTGAGTTCCTTCGCTGCACTGAGGGGGTTCATGTCCTAGCAGAGCGCAATGCGTATATGATGCATGCCTTTCCTTCTAGTTCAGGCGCATGTAGGCCGCCCTGTATGTCACTCAGGCTACAATGCCTCGATCAGCGCCTGTGAGAAGGGCTGTGAGTGGCATCAGGCCCTTTGGCTGCTGCAGGAGATGCAGGCGCCTCATTGAGTACGAGTCGCAGATACACAGCGAGCAATGCGGATGTGTATGGCCATGAAACTTAACCGGCCTGGCTCAAGCTTCGCAATTGTAGTAGTACTGATCATCCCGACCCGCAGGAGAGCTCGAATTACAAAACCAATCGTCACCCCACAGCCACGGTCAAGTTAATTAAGCATGCTATAGATCCTGGATTCTCCGGCTTCTGCACTTTCCTTTTTGTGCTTCGATGGATGGTCTCTCTGCGAGCATTAGGTATGCACCGGCAATACTGAGCACCTGATTGCCAGAGCTATTCAACGGGTACCCCCGTGCTTTGGAAACTCCTTCGGGCAAGCCAGCGCAGGTTGCTCAGCAGCAGGCGGATGTCATCAGCTTCAACGCCTGCATCAGCGCCTGTGGTAAGGCTCGCATTTCTGGAGAGTTCCTGGGTGCTTTTTGCTCCTAGGGACAAAGATGGTCGTACCTTCTTGGAGGATACCTGTAGTTCAGAAGCCGAAAAGCCTTTGCTAAGGCCGCACAGGGTAACAGCAGTGCAGCCGGGCGGAGAGTAAGAGTTGTATATATATATATATATGCCTGCCACAGGGTGGGGGCAAATGTATATGTATATACATCCATATATATATATATACACAGTATATATTCCCTTTGTCCCCACTAATCCCCAATATATACCCTGTTATACTATTATACAGTAGTACATTCCATTTTCTTGTCCATTATCCCTGAACCTATGCTGGTCCAGGCTTCCCGCTGGCAGGAGGCCGTTTATCTGCTCGAGGCAGGGACTGTTAGTTTAGGGTTTAGGTTTTGGGGTGTAGGCTTTAGGGGTATCCCCTTACAACCCTCATAGCTCTAGCAGAAGATATCCCCAAGCCCTGCTCTCTAATAGGCTCCTACAGTCGAAGGAAGAATTGACAGTTTTCACTAGGTTTTAGGCTTTAGGTTTAGGGTCCTTGCTTCCTGACTGAGTTGTTGAGGCACTCGGCCCGGCGTTTGTGGCTCCCGACGTCATCAGCACTTGGGCTACAAAGGGGGATGTGCGGTAGGGGTTGTTATATGTGGATGGGGGGGGGGCGGTGTGTATGGCACGTTTATAGGGTCTCTCATGTTACAATACGTTTTTCTAGAGAACATCCTGCAACACCCTGCCGCTAAAGTCTCATCCTACACCCTAAAGCCGATTTCAGGAAGTTGAGGTGGTGTAGGAGTGTTTCAATCAGAAGAGAATGGGTCCAGCGTGATTGGTCAGATGCAGTCTGTGCTTTTCTCAGATTGGCTCTTGCTTTGGCACATTTCACAGGTTCCTCTATCCTCCTGAACTATCCCTCAAGTTCTCCCACGAATTAGTGTTATTTAGGGGTGATTGGGGCTAATAATTGCTATGCAGGCTACAATGCTGCCATCACTGCGTGTGAGAAGGGCAGTCAATGGATTCGAGCGCTGTCGCGACTTGGTTTAGGTTTTCGGGATTAGTTGTGGAGCAACTCTGCTTTTGTTGTCTGATGAGGCTACCTATTGGTACGTGTGAATAATCACAAGCCCACTGTCTGTCCCTGAAACATGCGACAGAATATCAAGTTGAAGCCAAAGTAATCACGCCCCCACCCACCAGTACGTAGTAGATCCCAATACATATAGTATACCACAACTGGAATAGTTCATCTTAGGGGTGTGTGGGCGGTTCTAGCAAGCCGAGGATACTGCATGCCATGCCGCCTCACTTTGCAAACGCCTCGTGCTTAGATCTTGAGATGCAGTGGAACATGTCAGATTCCCAGTCTTTCCAACAACTTCTGGAAAGAATGTGGAGACGTTGTGTTGGCACAGTACACCTGAATACCCAACCCTTCCAGGTCACAACATACAACGCCACCATCAGCGCTTGCGAGAAGGGTGGTCGTGCCGAGCACGCGTTCGGCTTGCTGGATTCGATGATGGATCGGTCACTGAGCCCGGATGCAGCTTGGGTGCAGGGCTTGCCGTCTATAATATATGTGTATATATATATATGTATAGCATGTTTATGCATGCACGCGAACAAACGTTTAGGGTTGGGGTCATATGTGTGTACATATGTTTTTATATATACATATGTAGATGCACCCACACACACATATACATGTGTATGTATATGTGTGTGTATACATGTGCTACGATACGTGCCTACGTATGTAGACATTTGCACATTGCAATGTACTTGTCTCCATCTCCTGTTCCAAGAAATCCTGCAGAAGACACGGGAAACTACCATGATATTTGGATATATATACCCTATTATTTTATAGTAGTTTCCATTTTCTTTTCCATTATCCCATTATAACCCCTATATAACCTCTATATAACCCCAATATATACCCTAATACTCCAAGTTGCCCTTCAAGAATCCTAAGAGGCAGCCCCACAAATGTTCTCCGAATCCGAGGGTCCCCAGAGGCCCCATGTGAGCTATAGTCTAAACTCCTTAAAGAAGGGTTATATAGGGGATTATATAGGGGACTACTACAGGGGATATTAAGGGGGATACTAGGAGTTTAGACTACAGCTCATGTGTTGAAAACCTATATGGTGCGCCTGTGTGACTGGCGAGGTGGTGACGTACAGCGCTCTTGTCAGTGCCTGCGAAAAGGACTATATTGGGGTTATATAGAGGTTATATAGGGGTTATAATGGGATAATGGAAAAGAAAATGGAAACTACTATAAAATAATAGGGTATATATCCAAATATCATGGCATCTGTTGCTTGCTGCTTTTCCTCCAATGGTATTCGGCCAGCTTACTCTCGATATTGCTGTTGGGCTTCGGGCTTAGGATGCGATAGTGAGTGAGTCATGGCACGATTTTGCAACATCCCGGCATGTAGCTTGGACACTGCCCCCAGCCGCGCAGCAGTTTCGCAATGTTGTTGCTGTGGTAAAAATAAACGTGCTCCCGTACTACAGCCTCATGTACAACTGTTACGGAGCGGGGATAAGAATGGTGGCCAACTTGAAGCCGCCAACATAAAAATCCTTAAAACCCAAGACCATGAAATGCCCCAAAGCCTACACCCTCCAACGCTAAAATCAGAACCTTCAAGACCCAAACCCTATGCCTCTAAGCCTCATACCCTATTCAGATCTTGCCAGAAGGACTGGCAATGGCAGGAAGCCCTTCAGGTGTTGAGTGACATGGATCTTCGTGGGAGGCTTGACGGCATAGCCTGACGAACAGTTCTATACGTACATACATGCACATGTTTTGTTCACACTTTATGCATGATTACATAGATCTTGATCTTGACTTGCGCACACACAGAGAATACATTTATACACGTTTGTATGCGCAGAGATGCTTACATGCACGTGTCATTACCTACGCATTTACATTGTACAATTTGTCGGTGTGTATGTGTGTGTGTGTGTAGATGCACTGGCATGTGAGCTATAGTCTAAACTCCTTGAAGGGACTTATCTAGTGGACTTTAATCTTACAGGGCTTGTTCAGGGGGATACTAGGAATTTAGACTATAGCTCATAAGTGTAATTCAGAGGCTTAGCATGCATGTTCCAGGTAGACCCTAAACTCAAAATCCAAGACCCTAAACCGGGTAATACCATCGGAGAGGTTCGCTTTCAGCCTCAGCCACGGATGGTAGTTTCTCTTAATAAGGGGATCCCAACATAGCCAGGCCCCAACATTCGATAGTCCTTGTCATTGGGACCCCAAAAAGGGTATCCATAATGTTGGGAAGCCACTAAATCCTGATAAGCATTGAGCTGGAAATCGCATGGCCTACATAGGCTCCCCATTCCCTAAAATCCAAACCATGACTTACATGTACTGTAGTCTAAATTCCTTAAAGAGGGCTTATATACGGGATTATATAGGGGATTTTTCTAATGGATACTAAGGGGAATACTAGGAGTTTAGACTATAGCTCACATAGGATTTAAAGGTTCCCTTTCCTGCAAAACCCACTGCGCAGTCAGGATCCCAGCGAATCTGATCACGTTGAACGCTGCTATTAGTGGCTGTGCCAAAGCTAGCTCCTGGCCAAACGCACTGGCATTGCAACTTAGCTTGAAGGTTTAGGGTTTAGGGTTTAGGGTACCCCTACCCAGACCCCCTAAAGGATCCAAAAAATGGGAACCCCCTAATATTAATCCCCTAGTTACCCCAATGTAGTAATGGGTTCGTATTAGGGGGCTACCATCTTTTGGATCCTTTAGGGGGTCTGGGTATATGCAACATAATCATAGGTTCCACTTGATGTTCAATATCATTGTCTATTTGATGTCCAGTATCCCCGGACCCTGAAGTCTAAAAATCCTGCTGTTTAGTACAAATGGGTCTGCTTTTTGCGTCTCTTCGGGAAATCCTGCTCCATGTTCATACGCTGGGTTTGTGTAAGTGAAGTTAAAAAGTCATCTCCATCAAAAACTTCGGAGCTCTAGCATCTCAAGCAAGACGTGAATGAATGGGGCTCTGCACCGTACAGGGAGGTAGAGAAGAAATGTACATACCTTGAAGAGATTTTTTCAGGGTAAGTCCCACCTAAGTGGAAGCATGCGCTGAGGCCGGGGCCTTGCTGAATCCCTGTCTAAGCCTTGCATGAGCTTTTGTCAAACTTGTAGTCTAGTATAGACCATTATAGACCCTAGTCAAGATTCGAACAAGGAATCTATATCCATTAGATGAAGTATGAAATGTTGACTGCAGCTCAATCTAAAGCCAGTCTCCGTTTGATTTTCCATTTTTTCGATTTGATTTTCTATCATCCCATAGCCCCACATAACCCCAAAACCCCCTAAATGGGGGGAGCCACCAACATTAATTAGGGGAATTTTTGGGGGCCCCTCAATGTTTCTGTTTCATTTTCCATCTGATTCTCCATTATTGGGGTAAGATGCCTAAACCTTGAATACTTCCTTTTCCATTGCCCAACCCTAAACCCTAAGCCTCAACCCAAGGAGAAAATCCCGCGCCCTAACCCCTAACCTCTAACCCTAAGCCTTATGTCATAGAACCATGACCCTAATCCCTAAACCCTAATCCCTACACCCTAACCCCTAATCCCTAAACCCTAAACCCCTATCCCTCAACCCCAAACCCCGTGAGGCTGCAGGGGATGGAATCAGCGAGGCAGAAGCCTGATGTGATCAGCTTCAACTCCCTGCTCCACGGTTACGGGGCCATCTAACCCAGACCCCCTAAAGGATCCAAAAAACTGGAACCCCCCAATATGAACCCATTACTACATTGGGGTAACTAAGGGGTTCCGTTTTTTGGATCCTTTAGTGGGTCTTGGAAGCCATTGTCTAAACTCCTAGCATCCCTCTTAATAACCCGTAGAGTATGGGGTTTATGGTTTAGGTTTAAGGTCTAAGCTCCTAGCATCCCCTTCAATAACCCCTATAGTCTAGGGTTTAGGGATTAAGGTTTAGTGTTTAGGGTCTAAACTCCTGGTATCCCCCTAAAAAATGGAGAATCAAATGGAAAAGAAAAATGGAGAATGAAATGGAAACTGGGATTATGTAGGGGATTATGGGGATATAGTCTAAATTCCTAGTACCCCCCTTAATAACCCCTATAGTAGTCCCCTATGTAAACCCTCTTCTGGGGTTTGGGGTTTAGGATCTGTGCGTGAGCCCAGATGCAAAAAGGGTTTGGGGTTGAGGGTTTGGGGTTTGGGGTCTAGGGTTTGGGTTCAGGGTTAGGTTTCGGAGATAGCGCTCGGGGTTGAGGGTTTTTGGGGTGCGCACGTTTTCAACTCCCCACTGTAAGCAGCAAGAAGCAGCTGTGGCAGAGCACATCGTAATCTAGCATCCAATCTCTCAACACTAGTCCCTCAACCTTAAACCTTAATCCCAAAACCCTAACCCGCTAATCCCAAACCCTAATTTCAAAACCCTAAACCCTTAACCCCAACCCCTAAACCCTAATCCCTAAGACCCTTGACCCCAGAACCCTAAACCCGTTGCAAACAAAAACCTAAACCCCCAATCCCAAAACCTTAAACCGTTAACCCCGGAACCTAAACCCTAAGTCCAAAATCCAAATCCCTAATCCTTCTACCCTAATCCCAAAACCACAAACCCTTAATCCGAGGCTTGGCCATTATGGCATTGTGGCAGCATGCGCTCAGCGTGTTCTCGTGTAGCTCGAGGGCAGCTAGTGGAGTCCGGATTAGTAGGGTTTAGGGTTTAGGATTTAGGGTCTAGGATCAGGGTTTTGAGGTTTTGGGGTTTAGGATTAGGGTTTAGGGTTTAGAATGGTGGAAAATCAAATGGAAAAGAACATGGAACATGACACGGAAGTGGTGGGGAGGGGAGGTATATATTGTAGGGTTTATAGTGGACAGGAGCTGTAAACTATAATTGTCAAGATGGTTCCGCTATAGTCCTTATGTAATGATAGGGCAATGTGCCCTGAAACTCAACTGTAACTAATCAGATAAGCCTCCTACACTGAACTACCCCTCCTTGAACATCTGGATGTTCTCCAAAGTTATATTAGAAAATCCTTCATTGGGTCTCCCGTGATTCCTATGTAGACACCGATAACAGTACCCGTCGCCGGATTTGGGCTTGGTTCTCTGGGCCCAAGTAACCTATAACTGCCTATATACTACTTAACCCCCTGTTGCATCTTCATGCTCCATTTTCTTTTCCCTTTGAGTCCCTTTGAGTGTGCATTATTGGGGTGGTTTTCCTAGACCCTAAGCCCTAAAGACTCTTCTTCAGTTTACACCCGAAATCCTAGATCCTAAACACGTTGCCAAGGCATGGACAAAGAAAACAGCTCACCCACAGCTATCACCATCAATGCGGTCATGAGCGCCTGCGGTGCGGGTGACCACGCCGCGCTATCCACCCACATGTATGAAGCCTGGTTTCAGGCCGCGGCTGGGTGCCACAAAGTAGTCAGGCATATCACATCCCAGGTTCTACTCAACTTCTGGATTGCGTGGGTGACCTAGTTGTAATTCTCTCCCTGGCAGGCCCCACAGCTTGCGCCGAACCAGATCTCCTACGCCGTCGCCGCCGAGGCGTACGAGACTTTGGGCGAGTGGCGCAAGGCCGTGCTCAGGATTGTATTTGTGCCTTGTTGCTACGTGATCTTTGTGATTTGCATGTCTATGCATCAGGCAGTGGGTTCTTGAATTTGTTGCTACGGTGGATGGAGGATATCCTGATCCCTAACATGCTATAATGATTCATGAGTCAGGTTTTCAAGGTGGGGCACGCTTGCCTCCCTGCACAGTAGCTCTGTCGCTTCACATGCTGTGCAGACGCTTGAAGTTTTGGCCACCATGGTCCGGCGCGAGATTGCGCCGAGCATCGTGTGCTGCTTGCCTGATATTTCCATTAGCTGAGCAGACACACTTTACCACGATCCAACAATCATCGACAAGTGTAGATGTTTTTCGGATTCCTTCCGTGAGATGGGGGCGCGTAGTTGACATGTGAGCCATGGGTCTGTCATCTTCGTGGTATACCCCCTATGCACCCCCCCATGATTATATGATGTTCTCCATTTTTCCATGCCTTCATTCCCTTGAAAAACCTTAAATCCGAAACCCTGGAGCGCTTGAAGAAAAATATCTATAACTGGCAGACTTAGGTTTGGGAAGTGCTGTGCAAGCATCTGCAAGAGGGGCACAATACCTGCAGATGCGCGCCATGATGCATCAGCTGCCGCCTGGCCTCTTGTATCTGTACATCGATCTAGATGCCTGTAGGCGTGTAGATAAAAGCGTAGATGTAAGATGCGTGCATATAGGGGTCTGCATATGTACAATGTACATGTGTGTAGACGTGCGCGCACCACACTTGACCATATATGGACCTACATAGCTACCTACACACATAATTCACATGCATACATGAGTACACGCATGCATGCATACGTGTGCACGGGCTTGAATACATGCATGCAGCTCATATATATGACCAGTACGTGCATATGTAGATTCACGTGCACATATGTAAAACAACACTTGTGCACATGCAGATGTTGTGTGGGTTGTGGACGTTCTTGGTAAAGTAAGATGTGCAAGAAGCAGCAGTGGCAATTGTACCCGAAGATCGCGCGGGTGTAGACCAGCGACTGTGTCTGGCGGTTGGCGCGTTTCTGTGCAGAAGACGAAGCAAACCATAAGCATACCGATGGCATCTAATTAATTCAAACACGCCGGTGTAGTCGACTGCTCAGACACTCAGATGGTAGCGTAGTTAGGAAGTCAGTATTTGCCAGACCTACTATTGCCAGAAGCCATATCAAGGCGCCCAAGCAGGGACCCTAATTTTTTGGATGCCCTCATGTATCTTTCTGGCAATGCTGATGCATCGGTCAGTGCGGCCAAGGTCCAACCTTGCGCTGCTGCGGCACGCGAATGGTTTGGCTGAGATTCGTGCTGCCAAAAGACCTACTGGTTGTTAGTAGGAAATAAGGGGTATAATATAGCCCCTATTCACTTTGTTCCCATATTCCCTACTGAGAACCAGTAAGCAAAAGAGTGGGCCGGAATGCATCTCACCGGTCTCGCCTGGAGTCTTCTTAGCGCTGGTTTGCAGGGGAATGAAGAAATGAGAAAGAAAAGGGAACCTATCACAGTTGGGGAATTTATGGGCCCCTCTGGTTATAGATTATATTAAGGCACCTACAGTAATATTCAGCAAAATGGACCCTAATTGTGGGAACTAGCCATATTGGGACGACCCTTATTAGGATCCATTCCTTCATTCCTTTCTGCCCAGGGTAGGTCTTGCTTGTGCGAGTGCAAGACTCATTGCCAGCGCCTGCGCAAGGCCTACATCTACCTGCTCGACCACTGGCGAATATTGCGTGTTGTTCCTGCCGCAACCTTCGCATCGATGCAGGTGGACTGGTGGTGTCAGGTGGGAGTCCTTGTGATGAAGCAGAGAACGCTAAAGCCCTGGAACCTCCCATGTGAGCTATAGCCTAAACTCCTTAAAGGGGGTTGTAAAGGGGGATAGTATCTAGACTATAGCACATGTGCAAAGTTGTTGTAGGGGAGCCTCAGAAATTTCAATCATGCGGCCTCTTTGGTGCATTAATCCCTAAACCACCTGGGGGATTGGTGAATCTGGGTTCTACGGTGGATACAAACAATCCTGCATGACCCTAACTACCTCATACCCTGGGAATTATGGTACTATACTAAATTAAGGTCATGCAGGATTTTTTTAGTATCAACAGTATCATTGACCCGGAGCCGGAATTTAAATCAATGAGGGTCTTCAAGCATTGGCTCTAAACGATTAAGGAGTCTAGGGCCAAATTTGGTATGTGGGTTCTCTCCGTTCAAAGTGAGTGCAACATGAATGGCCTGGCTTGTACATATACCCCTAGACCGAAATCCCGAACCTTCAATGATACTGTATATTCCCAGCCCAAGCACGCCTTTTTGGGGACGGTCATCTGAGATACATAAACGCGATAGCCAATTGGCGACCAGTTGACCCAAATGGAGTCTGAACACGCCACGAGCCACTTGATACTAGAATCCTTACCTGCACTATAGGCTAAATGCCTCAAAGTGGGCTATGCAGGGGATTATATAGGGAGTCTTTTGGTGCTTATTAGGGGGGATACGAGGAGTTAAGACTACAGCTTACCTGGGCCCCAGAAGTAGCTAAGCATAGCCTACTTTCCAACCCCGAACCCAAAACACCTGATGAACACAGTTAAGGGTTCAGGGATTTAGTTAGTATCTTTCTGAAGAGGCTTTTAGCAGGCTAACTCCAATTTGCGGACTCGTAAACCCAGCTTTAACCTACTGATTAAGTGCCTTGAGTCAACCTTCCAGCCTTCCTAAATCTAAACCCTAAACCTAAACCCTAACTTGATTGAAAAACAAAAGCCTAACTTGGGCCACGCAGTAACTGTTCCTGAAGCGGCTTTATTAGGGGACTGTTATAACTCCCAGTACCCACTGTGGCATCAGTAACCCTAATATAACCCCTATATATATAAACCTATATAATATAGTGGTTTCCGTTTTCTTTTCCATTATCCTAATATAACCCCAATCCCAATATAACTCCAATATAACCCGAATATATACCCTATAATCCCTAAACCCTAAACCCAAATACAACCCGAATATATACCCTATAATCCCTAAACCCTAAACCCAAATATAACCCGAATATATACCCTATAAACCCTATATAACCCGTGAGCAGGCTATGTTAGCTCCAAGCTGCGGTTTGCTTGCGGCTTGCGTCGTCTTCAAGGGCAACTGTCAACACATGGGCTATTGCAACCTGCCTTTAGGGTTTAGGGTTTAGGGTCAAACTAATAACAGGACTTTGGTTCCCGCAGCCCTCCAGGAATTATGACTATCATATGACTCTTTGTTATAGGGTCCTTATGATAGAGGTCAGGTCCCCTGTGGGATTCTGGGTTGTTAGGCGGGGGGTGGCCACTAATAACCCCGAACCCTAAGCTCAAAACTCTAGACTACCCATTTACAATGAGCATTCCCCTACACGACCTAAGTTTCCATGCTATTTTCCGTCCTACGGTTTGCTAGTTGGTTCTACATTTAAAGGGGCTTCACTGGGAACCCCAAACAGGGAACCCCAAGAATATAGTTGGAATATAATAGGAATATACTTACCAGGGTCCTTAGATTCTAGTATATTCCTACTATATTCTCGAGGTTCTCTGTTTGGGGTTCCCAGTTAAGTCCCTTTAACATTCGAGTAGAAATGACCGAGATCTACGCCCTGAAGGCCGGGCTCTAAGCCCCAGACCCAAAACCCGAAATCCTTAGACCCTAAGCCCCTAAAGCCCTAAAACTTTAAAAGCCCTAAACCCTAAATCCCCAAATAGCTGAACCCTAATCCCTAAAACCCTAAGCCTGAAACCTCAAGCACGAAACCTTCAGCCCCTCAAAACCCTAAACCCCTAAACCCTAAACCCTTAGCCTGAAACCCCAAGCACGAACCACCTCCCTAAAACCTAAACCGTAAACCACTAAACTCTCTATAACTCCAATATATACCCCATTATATAGTAGTTTCCATTTTCTTTTCCATTATCCCAATATAACCCCAATATAACCCGAATATATACCCTATAATCCCTAAACCCTGAACCCTAAACCCTAAACCCCTGTATAACCCCAACCCTAAAACCTACCTAAGGCCTCGAGTCGGAACAGCTTCTGCTGCTGGGCTCCTGTTAAAGAACCAAGCTACCAGAGTAGGGGTTTAGTGTTTCTAGTCCCCCTTAGGTAGATAGAACATGGTTTTGGGGGTATAGTATGATAAGATTCCCATATACCCCATATTCTATCTACTGAACAAAAACTATATAGGGTTTAGGGCTATAGGGTTTAGGGCTTAGCGCGACTACAGCGTGGTCGAACGTTAAAAGCCCATTCCAGGCAGACTCAGAAAGCCTGTTGCAACAGGGCTTAGGGTCTAGGGCTTTAGGCTTTAGGGTTTGGGGGTTAATAGTATGGCTATATGGGTATTGGTCTAAATTCCCTATAATACGGGGTCCTATGTTTGGGTTCCCACTATAATACGGGGCCCTATATAAATTTCCCCCATTTTGGGAACAGTAATTTAGGAAAACTACCATATACTGTAGTAAGAATAGGATTTCCTTATTATAGTAGAACTTGATAAGTGTAAGTTCCTTAACATGAACCCAGGATGGCGTGCCTTGCAGCTGCTGTGCTCCACACGGCAGCTCCACCTTTTAAACGGCTTCGGCTGTAAGGATGTCAGGGGTGCTGGTTCCAGGCTTTAAGGAATTTGGGGTTGAGGATCTTCGGGGTTTGAGTTTATAGGGATTATGCGGGTGCTAGGGTGTTGTGTTTGTTGCTTGCTCCGTGTATTTTGGAATTGAAGTGTAGATTTCAGTTTTCGTGCTTGAAGCTAGGCTTGTTACATTTGCGGCTTTGCATGAAATCCTTCAGCCCAACTCGACGCGCGAGGTCGTGCATATTTTGCTGCTCATCTTTCTGGTTCCGAGCTTGGCAAAACCAAGCATGACCGCGGCTTGGTGCATCAATGCGCTCTGTGAGGGTTCAGGGTTTCAGGGTTTAGGTTTAGGGTTTAGGGTGTACCTGAACACCAAAAGTATGTAAAATAATAGCCCTAAACCCATAGTAACAGCCATAAAGGCCATTATTTTAGATACTTTTGGGGGTTCAGGTAGGGTGTAGGGTTTAGGGTTGGGAATTGCGTGGCTCTTGAGGCATGGTTTTGGCTCGTACGGGCTCGTGTAGTCTGGGTCGTTATCTTTGGCCCCCGGATCGCGTGACTTGTGCATGCCTCTGGTTGCTCAGAAGTGGGCGCTAGGTGGTGAAACCTGATGAGCCAGTCTCCTTAGGAATGTTTTGCATTTTTCTTATAGTAGAATCCTGCAGAACTATTCAAAAACAACACATAATTTAATAATAGGTCTAAGGGGACTACAGGATATTATAACCCAGGTGAGCAGAGGCTCCGAAGGACCACGTTACGAAGAGGTTGCGGCCACTGAAGCTCGGAGAGATCATAAATTGGCGGAAATGCCCATGTGAAAGCCTTACTTAGTCTTACTATTGTTTTTACAATTCCTGATATTATTATTTCTATTAAAATTCTTATTGCGAGTGTTGTTGTTATTCTTCTTATTGTTATTGTTGTCATTAAAGGGTATTTGTGATTCTGCTGAACCATGCCAAACTTCAGGAGCCGTGTACCTGGTTTTCGGCGAACCCGGTCCACTGCTTACGCTCCAAGTACCTCCATGGCGATGTGCCGCCGTGCAGTTTCTTTGTGCCCGGACAGGCGGGTGAAGTTCTGGAAACAGGGGCATAGGCATGTCCTGATTGCAAAGAATCAACAGTTCTCACTGAATGTCCTGGGTGGATAGGGACACGCCTGAATCTGGGGGGTCTCTAACATCCGTGTACCAATGCTCCCCCACATTTGCCTTCTCTGTCCAGCAAGTGGCAAAGGAGCGGCTTATGGCGGTCAACAGAAGCATCGGCAGTTTCTTTGTCGCCAGGCCCACCAAGGCGCAGAAGGGCTTTGCCGCTCACATCGCTCATTATCGCCCTGTCTTGTGGGCATGGCTTGGCTTCTAATGTAAAAACGGATTATATGCGAGTAATCCCATTGTGAACAGACGTCTGTCTATCCTTCACGCTTTTCATGGTAGACCGTTGTAAATTACTGGAACCACCAGAACTGACTTCTGACAGGTGGAAGATGTGAGTGAGTTTGAGTTGCCAGCTCCTTCTCTTTCAGGCCGCTGAGGGGGCGGGATGTTGACAGTCATGTCAGATTTCGCACGGAGACCTCCCTGACTGCACATAAGAACATGAATACGAGAAGCTCCACATGTACCACTGTTGCTATTAGTGGCAGTTACTTTCAGTGTTGCTATTTCTAACCCTGACCCGTGATGAATAAACCCCGTCCCCTTAATAGGGATATATAATGGATCCTAATATTTAGCCCCCTTTAAGGAGGGGTTTGTTAATCAGGGGTCTACATTAGTACCCCAGTTTCCAAAGTTGCTTGGAAAGGACTGAGAGACCTGCCTGGCAACCTAGCAGCTGCTCGGCCGAAGCATCTAATGCAATCTTGACGCCTCGTTGCTTGCCAAAGGGATGAAATGTCTAGGTTATAAGTTGCATCGTAAGTCCCCTTGTTGGAGTTGGCCGGCCTGTAACCTAATGTTCAACCTACTTGCTCTTTAGGTATGTTTATTGATGACGATGATGGCAAGTCTGTGATTTGAATCATCACCAGTATCGTTGCTCCTACTTTCTTGTAGAAGGCAATAGTGGCCCCCACAATAGGAGGTAGGTTGGTCGCCCGCCTTTTTTCTACTCTTATTCAGCACGTGCAAAGTTCAATCATTTGCCAATGGTGAGGCTCTCCTCAAGACAAATTGATGTCCGCAACCCGGAGACGTGCCTTGGTAATGTGCAACCCTTCATGTTGTTTCAGCGCCTCTCGCAACTGGTCAGAAGCACCGGAAAGTGAGCGTAGCTGATGAACACCCATTTGGCTTCCCAAAAGCCGATTGCAACCGGCTACAGCGAGATGTGTCCCTCAGGGGGTCCATAAAGCCCGGTCTCAACGGCCCACTCGGGCTTCCATGGCACAAGTCCATTGAAGCGCAACAGGCGAGACTAGCCTCGACAGTGAAGTGTCGTACTGCCAAAGAATGGAAACTTCCATGGGACTCAGTGTCAGTCGTTGTGCTGCTTGCTTTGCATTGCAACTTTGCCAGCGGCTCACTTCCGAAACCTTGGCTCGAGGCCCCCTGGAGTAGCCAGGGATGGTGTGCCCATTTTGGGCGTGGAGGTAGTGGCAAGGGGTTGGGGTGTCACTGCAGCTTCATTTCTTAAAGCCTGGCTATCTGCAAACTTCCGGCTTTGAGCATTAACCCAGACCCGTGATTAATAAAACCCCCTCCCCTCAATAGGGATTATAATCGGGATCCTAATGTTTGGGCCTTAAGAGGAGGGGGGTTATTAATCATGGGTCTACATTAACTTATTTTACCCTTGCATTCAATGCAGAGTGGATGTGCATTCTGCCTACAGCAAGAGGGGCAGCATGAGAATGCTGGGTAGTCTGATGTAGCTGAAACCATGGGGAGCCGGCAGAGCGCTGCCAAGGACCGCCCATGAACCTTTAGGGGTTTAGGGTTTAGGGTTTAGGGTTTTAGGGTTTTAGGGTTTAGGGCTTAGGGTTTAAGGGTTTAGGGTTTGAGGGTTTTAGGGTTTAGGGTTTACGGTTTAGGGTTTATAGAGTCTACAGTCCGTGTCATTGACATATGACTTTAGTCTAAACTCCTAGTATCC
>CAJNIZ010016947.1:59836-74412 GCA_905231905.1 Symbiodinium pilosum
GGTCGTGGTCGTGGTCGTGGCGGTGTTGGCGGCGGCGGTGGCGCGGGCGGAGGCGGCGGCGGTGTTGCTGTCAGTGCGGGAGGAGCAGTATTATCAGTATTATCATTATCAGTAGCAGTTCAGACAATGCTGCAGCAGGCACGATTCAAGCAGATGAGTGAAGCGAGTTGCACGTCGCGGTGCTAGCTAGGCGAACGTGAGAAACCACATACATGCGTGATCATGCACGAGTATATTCTGCTTATATGTAGATAGCACCAACCTCTTTAGCATGTGTCATATCGCCTAGTCCTAAACATGGCATTCATATACACCGGCTTGCCCCTCTTCCCAGCCACAACTAAGGCTTGCGATGCGAGGGCCTCCGCAAAGGAAGAATCTCTCCTGATTTAAGCGACATTGGCCTGATTGCTGCGATGGTTTTAAGATTTCGCGATCGACGAAGCGCATGAGCTATCATAATCTTGCTGGTCTCGGTGATCGCAGCTAGCCGTATCTATTGAGGTTCAAGTCCGACCATCTGTGTTTCTAGCGTTAGCAGTCTTGGTATGGATGTGACTGATGTCACTAGCAATGAACCTGCACTACACGTGTAGTGTCTTGCCTGCTCAGGAAACACAGTCGCAGTGGTGTACTCCAAGCTAGGCACCGATGATCTTTGGACAGAGTGCCCTGACTTTAGCGGCTTGCAATACCTTAAAACCCAAACCCTAAACCCTTAGCCTTGGAGAAAAGGTCCGAAGATAAACCCTAAACCCTATCCATTGTCTCATGGGGGTTATAGGGCTCAGAGCCGCTTCCTTCTAGGACTTGCATGCAAACTTGTAGAGATCAGAGGCCCAGGAGTGCCTTGATCACACACCAGGCCCCCACACACGGTTGATGTACAAAATCCTTCATCATCCTTTGTAACAGTAGGATGCTTTGCATGCTGTAGGGTCCTTGGACTCATACAGGATTCTCCCTATCAACCGCAATGCCTGCAAGGTACGGTACGACAGAGATTTGTGGGCAGGATACACGATGGCCAGTCTGGGAGAAGATGTTCGAGCTGCAGTTCCGGATAGCAACTCGATGTAAAGGCTTTGGATGTGCCAGTTCTCGAAACTCATGGAGGGAATCCCCAGAATTCACTTCTCCTCGTGGGGTCCGTAGGGGCCCGTTATGAGAAATCCCGATTTAGCAGCACATGCCTGTTGTGAAGCAACTTCCTGACATGGGTTTTGCCCCCCCCAAATTCCGCACATAGTCCCTTGTCCCAGAAAAGGCTCCCGCGCAATCCTCTTATACTGCCTGTATGTTAGTGGGCTTTGATTAGGGCTCCCCATTTTGAGAAAGCCCATCTCTTACCCCGAGGAGCACGTCCGGCTGATCAGGGTGGAGATATACATCATCCGCATCGTGGCATGAGGTGTAATGTATTAATATAATAAAGTACAATAATATAATATGATGTAGTATAGTATAGTATGGTATAGTATAGTATAGTATAGTATAGTATAGTATAGTAGGAGTCGCTTGGTAGCCCTAACCCCTTCACCCCTGTAATAAGGACCCTGGAAGAGTCAGGTGATAGTCAAAGAGTCCTCATTCTTGGGGCTCGGATTGACCAAAACCCCCTTCTATGTGGGGCATTACTGCACATTTTGCTCTATGATGCCATGCGCACACTGTAGTAGCCCCAATAATGACCCCTATCATACTTCCCTATATAACCCCCTTTGAGGCATTTAGACAGCAGCTCATAAAGCCCAGGAAATCAGACCATGCAAGAGGACTTGATGGAGCAGAAGTTCGTTGGCTCTGCGGAGTTTAACTTAGCAGAGGCGGTGTACGCAAGATCCAACCCAAAGCACCATGGGTGGCTCAAGAAGAAGCTGGAGAATGTTCGAAGGAGAGCCACACATGTGGCTTCTTGTTAACAGCAAATGATGAAATGGGTCATCCGGTCTGTTTCGGAGTGTTTCGGGGGTTTAGATGAAGATTATAGTGGGGTTGCCACTAACAGACTAACAGAGATAGCCACGTGTGATAGTGTTCTGTCATTAACGCTTGCTCCCAGGTCATCTCTTGAAGCTGAAAAATGGTAGTTTCCCAAATAAGGGGACCCTAATATAGACACCAAAATATTATAATCCTTATTATGGGGACCCCCAAAAAGGTACCCCTAGTTTTGGAAAACTACCAAATGGGAGCAGTGAGAGACCTTGGCTCGCCGTTGCCGGGGGAAATTCGACCTGAGCGGTAAACCTTTGAGGAAAAATCCCTCCAGACCCAGATATTGGGGTTATATTGGGGCTATATACACCTGCAATATTGGGTTAATATAGGGATATGGAAAACCAAATGGAAACTACTATAATGGGTTATATTGGGGCTATATAAAGTATATATTGGGGTTATATTAGGATACTGGAAAATCAAATGGAAACTAGAATTTAGGATCTCGATATTTGCTCTTTCAGCTGGTGAGAGCCCTTGTGTCCTTTCAGCCAATGACCTCCGCGCATGCCGCGCGTATGCACGCGGCACGGGGACCTGTGCCGGTGGCTCCGTTTTTTGGCCCTGGTTCCTCGATACGCTTGTGATGAAACGTAGCCCTGTTTCGGGCATGTTATGAAGGTTTTCTTGACATGAAATGTTATTGTGGTGAGTCAGTGGTGACTGCTCTCTACATGGTGCGAGCCCTTCTGCTATGTTATGCTGTTAAAGCAAGGGGTACTATTGTAGTATTTTGGGGGGTCTATATTGGGCGGCGCTTCAATTTCATGAGAACAGCTCAGCCACTCTGACATTCATCTGACTGTTCGGAAGGAAGCCGCGCGATCCACCCCTTGGCAAGCTGTTCGCATACGCAGAGGAATCTGTGAATGCAAAAGTCGTTCCGTGGTTGCATTAAGACATACCATGTTGGATTGCAAAGTGCTCAGGTCGGTATGCTCTTCCAAAGCAGGACCCTGAAGCCTAAAGCCGAAACCCAGGAGTCCCGTATAGCCCCCCCCCTCCAAACCCTAGCACCTTGGTCATAGACGGACCCATAACCCTAACACCAGGCTGGGGCAATTAAGGCTTCAACCCCACAAGTCAGTACGGTTGATAGACAAATGTTTAGGGGCTTAGGGGTTTAGGGTTCAGGAGCTTTCTAGGGGTTACCTCGGGATTCTACGAGGATATTACCTTCACCCTCTATTTATGGAGACTGCGATCTACCTAAACCCTAGGAAATGCACCTTGATTTTTTCTATCCCTTCACTCACTACTACCGTGGACGGAAATCTTACACCGCCCTGTGAAGGTTTAGTCAGTGCAATTTCAGGATTACTTTGGTGGTGCTAAGTGGTGCAAGGTTTCTTCCATCCACCAGAACAACCATGAAAGTGTGAAAGGGCGGAACGGTGAAGCCCAGTAATGCAGAAGCCTAACTAATTAGCAGCATTGTGATATAGTGTGGTCTCACCGTATGGCGCCGCCCGCCCCGGCCCGGCTCTATGCGCGGCGCGGAGGAAGTAGATGGTCGGCCAAATATGTATACACACACACACACATTTGGCCCACATATGTATTCATATATATATATATATGTATATACGTGCACATATACACACACACACATATATATATGTATATGTACGGGTGGGGGGGCCGCGGGTCAGTGGGTGGGTGGGGAGCGTGGGCCAGCATGGGGTCTGGTGGTCCCTTTCGTGCATAGGGATGGGCCTGGCATTTAAAGTCTACTGGTTTGCTGCTAAGGAATATACCTTAAGTTAATATTTCGGGGAAAGCATATTGTTTATTGCATATACCCATTATGGTAAGTTAGTTTAAGTTCCTTAGCAGCAACCCAGTTTAGAGGCGTGGCTAGGGAGTATGGGCAACTGAGACCCAAGGTTTTTGCAGTCTCATGTGGACAAGCGGTATGTAGTTTTAGTGTTTTTTGGAGAGGTGCCCAGCGAGTATGGGCAGGGGATATTCATATAAGTGTATAGGAGTATAGACAAGGGATGGAAATAGCGTAGAGGTATACGGACGTTTACTCTAGGGTGTAGGGGTCCATAGGAGCATGGCAAGGGATATCCAAGGTGTAGGCCTTGAGGGATGTCGAGGCTCGAGGGGTTGTGGGAGGGGGGGTACCCTAAGCTCAGATTTCTAAGCCTGTAGCCAAAATCAGGGCCAAGCCCGAAATAAATCAAAAAGGAGGGAGGACGTGTCCAGAGGAGGGGCGTTGAAGGCCTTTTGGCAGGGCCGCCGCGAATTATGGTATGGGGTGCGTCAGATCAATCTCCAATTCATAGTGGTCGTTATTCTGCCCGGATGTCACCTTTCATGACTGATGTACAGATCCATTTCCATGTGCTTGCGCTTGGTCCAATCTAGTTTGTGTTGCTCCTTCCCCTCGATGAGAACCCACCCGCGCACCATTCATAAAGGTTCACCGGCTATTTCATGGCACTATTGTTGATATTGAAAATCCTGCATGACAGTAGTGTAAAATATGTAGAATAAAGATAACAATAACAATGCTACCAATAATGCGAATAAAGCATGTGCAAAGGTATAAGGTACTTAGCCACTACCTGATTCCTGGGTCCGAACTATGGGCACTTCACTGGCTTTGTAGGGGTTTACACACCCCATGTGAGCTATAGTCTAAACTCCTTAAATGGGGTTCTATAGGGGACTACTATGGGTTATCAAGGGGGATACTAGGGGTTTACACATTCTATATGATAAGCACAGAGCTCAGGAACTTTCTTTTCAAATGGCCGCGCACGACTTGAAGTCCACTGACTTTTGGAAGAGGAAGTGCGATCCGTATTTCATGATGAACCGCATTGAGGCTCAGTTTCATTGACGTGTGTTCTTGATTCTGCGGCGTTTGGTCCTGCTTCAGATGTAGCAAGTTTCCAGGTGTGCAGTCTCTTCTCTGTAATTCTGGGGCCATGGTTGACAGGGCGTGTACGACACTGGCGAGCTGTTCCTCGCCCCAGTGTTTCGTAGCGAAGTGGCGAGAAAGACCGGGGAGCCCACCTTTGAGGACGGTCTGGCGCACTCATTGTCTCGACCGTTGTAGTAGTTGTAGTTGAAGCTACATGAGCTATCGTCTAAACACCTCCAGTGGTTATATAGGGGATGATATAGGGGACTTTTATAGGAGTTAGTAAGAGGGATAGTATAGGAGTTTAGATTATCGCTCACATAAGCTTGTCATCATTTACCTCTGGCTGCCGGCTACTGTACCAGGAGAGCAGCTATACTGTGGCACAGACCAGCGCTTGCGACATCTACCAAGATGTGATTATCACAGCTTCGGCCTCGGCTCTCTTATCAGTCTTATTACTACAATTGCTCTAGTTGTTGTTGTTACTTTGTTTTTGTTGCTACAGTTAGTATTCCTGTAAATATTACTGGTCATAAACAGTATGTATCCCATCCCCCGAAGTTCTGCGTTTACAAAGCAGCCATGCCTCTGCCAACCAAGGTCCATGATTGGTTCCGCCTAGGTACAGATCGATACATTGGTGAGTGCATCACCACCTTTGAGGCCCGGAATTGAGGGGCTTCAAAAGCGAGGGGTCCCTTGCCACTGGTTGTGTTGCGTTGCTTGGGCAAATCTGACCCTGACCATAGCCTTTTTTTTCAGGCAATGCCACATGAGCTATAGTATAGACTCCTTAACGGGGGTTATATAGGGATTTGATGGGGACTACTATCTCAGTGATTAAGGAGGATACTAGGAGTTTAGACAGTAGGTCACATGCTTCTTGCAGAAGCTTCCCGAGGAGTTGCAGAAGATCGTTGGCAGAGGTAACCCTCACACCTTCCCGCTCTACAAGCGAGAGGGTCCTAGGCAGGGAAGGGCTACCTTGGGTACTGCCCCCACTCTGTAACAGCTGGAGAATATCTATACTAGAGTTATATATTCATATATATATATAGATATGTATGTATGTATACCTGTATATATATATAGGTATACATGTATGTACGTATATATATATATATAACCCCTGAAACATAATATAGACTGTTGCAGAGTGGGGGCAAGACCTGCGGCATGCTGAGGCACCCTCTCAGTAAACCTGTTGAGGATCGCCGGGATGACCCGGCTGAAGACATCCGCCGCCATGTTACGATCTGGCACCAAGAGCAGTCGAAGTGGCTCTGCCTCCAGGCCTCCTGGGATAGTGGGGTTTAGGGTTTAGGATATAAATCCAACGTAACATGAAATGGAAACTACTACACATATATATATATGTATATATAGGGGTCATATGGGATAATATGGGAAAATGAAATGGAACACGCACTGGACTACTACATATAGGGATACTATAGGGATTCTAATGGAAAAGCAAGCTGAAAAGAACATGGAGCACGAAATGGAAACTACTATGTGCAGGGACACTGTAGGGATTAGCTAAAGGGCTATATGGGCTTATATGGGGATATTGGTAAAGAAAATTGAGACTACTACAAGGGAAATGAAATGCGAAAGAAACTGGAAAACGACCTAGAAACTGACAACGTGTTTGTTCTGGGGGCTTATAGTAGTTTCCTCAAATAGGGGATTCCAATATGGAACCCAAAATGCTATAGTGACCCCCGAAAGGGTACCCCTACTCTAAAGTTTTGAGTCTAAAGCCTAGACTAGACCCTTGTAGTGAACATATACTGTGCGTCTCTGCTTCTAGGCGTTCTCCCATGCTTCTGCCTTCAAGTGGCAGAGCTTGCGAGGGGGGGTCCGGGCGTCCCGGGGTATTGAATGGTGATTTCCAAAAAATCCGGGACCCCAATATAGACCTAATCCTTATGATGGCGACCCCCAAAAGGTACCCCTAATTTTTTGGGAAACCCCCAAACGAGGCCCCAGATGACATCATGAACCCTTGTAACTGTCCTTAAAGGGGGTTTTACTTAGTGGTTATGAAAACTATTAGTATTTCTTGTGCTAACTGTTACTGCAAGGGGGAGGACCGAATGAACCCGACTTTGCCAGACCTTCTGTTGTGCTGCATGGGCCGTAAACCAGTTGGGGTTCATGCTGTAGTTGTTCTTCGTAAGACCTGTCCCCAAAAGGGTCGTTAGGTAGGTTCACTTTTTGTTCACGACCTCCTTTTTAAGGAAATGCATTCCCAATGGTCCCGCTTTTTAAAATGACCTTCAGGACAGCCCTTCCTCATACTAATCGTTACCACAGTGGGAAAAAGGAAGTTATTAGAGCCCCTCAAAAAAATTCTTTAAGTTGGGTCACGACCAAACAACCCTAACCCTCATTCCTGAACCCAAATCCCTAAACCCTCATGGGGACGTTGCTCGGCAGTCTTGAAGCCGGGTGGGCCACAGTTCTGATGATGTGCCTTCTGCTGTGTAGCGCTCGTTTGCTCGGACCTCAGAGATAGCGCGGAGTAAACCCGCGTGATGGCAGTGCCTCTTGCATTCGTGCAGACGAAAAAGTCCCAGTGGGTTGAAACGACCCTCAACCCCAATGCCTATACCTCCTTGCGTGACAATAAACTAAAACAATCCCCTAAACCCGAAATCCTAAGCCAGTAAACCCTTAAACCCCAAACCCTAAACCTTAACCTTGTCCCAAAGGGAGGGGTGGCTCACTGATTAGCGCCAGGTCTGGGTCCAACTCTCGCGCCACGTCCGCTCTTTCGGCGGAGAGGAGGACGGAGGGTTCAGAGGTTTCTGGTTAAGGAAATAGGGTTTGGAGTGCAGGGTTCAGGATTTAGGATTTCGTGTTCAGAGAGTTTAGGATGTAGGTTTAGGTTTCAGGGTTCAGGGATATGCCCTGATAGTCCTTTCTATGCAAAACTTGTACAGTATAACCCAAACCCTATTCAGGTCCCTACATTGCCGGCACCCTGATGTGATAGAAGCCCTTACCTGATTCAAAGCGGCTTAACCCGCGTGGCCAGGCATGAACGATCACCCTGCCCTTTACTCCTTTACTTACTCAAACTCGCTAGTGCTTAGTAGGAAATGCAGGAATACTTTGTCGGCCATTCCTGACTGCATACTTAGCACCCAATGGCAGTGATCACTGTTCTAAATGGTTTCTTCGGGCATGGTACCATGCACTGAACATAAACTTCTTGGTACGATCTTTGGCACCTTGCACCAGCTTCAGGAGGGCTCAGGGTCGAGCAGCTGAGGGTGTTGCTACCAGAACTTTGCCTGCTACCTTGCATTTGCACTTTGGGGTCTGTTCCCCTTCACTATGTCTATGAGTAGTCGCGCAAGCTGCCGAGCATTCGTGCCAGTTCTATTGATACTGCTGTTACTATTAATAATTAGTGATTGTTACCGTTGCCACTGTTACTACTACCACCACGGTCAACACCACGGCAATGCTCTAGCACTAGTACTGATACTACTACAAGTGCCAGTACTAGTACTATCACCATGTCTACTATGATGACCACCTCTTTGGCTACTGCTCTTCGCAAGTGCTACTGCCACTGCTACGAATGAATGCGGCTACTTCTATTTCTACTATAGCTATTGCCATGATTTTGAATGGCCTGGCCTTGTCAACTGCATTGCAGGACTGCATCCCAGATATCTGGAGGTGGGACGAGGCCAACGGGGACACTGAGTTTTAGGGCGCGGGGTTCTGGGGTTTAGAATTGAGGGCTGTGCAAAGTTGAGCTGCTAACCTTGAACCCTACAACTCCCTTAAATGAGAATGAGGAGGATACCCATCATGTCCCGCTGCTTTTTTCTTCTACTGGCATTACCCCGTTCCTAGTGAGCTTCTGCTGCTGCGGACCTGTGTTGCCAACCCTGTGCGCCCTTTCTCACTGGTGCTTGGTAGGGAATAAGGGAATGTAATCCCTAAATAACGCATGTATTATATATGTTCACTTATTCCCTACCAACCCCTAGTAAGCTTTCTGAAAGGAAAAGCACCAATGCCTCGGGGGAGAAGCGGACAACCTCTCGCCTCACTGCCAGGCATGGCATCATGTTTGTTCACGCGGTTTAGGATTCAGGGTTTAGGGTTTCCCGAAAGCCTATGTCTATTGAGGGCTATGGATGAGGATTCAGGGATCATGGTCTATGGTACAGGGGCTGCATGACCCCTAACTAGGACCCCCCCCCTCCCTAGGTATAGAACAGGGATCTGAGGTGTGGAAATTCGGGTGTTGTAGATCACGGGTTTATGGATCCACGGCCGACCTGGTCCTTCTCACAAATAGACCGACGTAGTTTGACTTGGGGGTTTCGAAAACGTAGGGGCCCCTTTTTGAGAATCTCTATGCTAAAGGCTATAGTACATCGGGTCCCCCCCCGCATTTATGGGCGAGATTTTTTGGGGAGATTTGGTGACAGGAGCTGGGCTCCCTGTTTATGGTTTCTCACCCGAATCCGAAGTTATAGTCCCCCTGAATTAGATAGAATATGGGGTATATGGGGATCATATTACAATATACCCAAGGCCCAAAGCCATATTCTATCTACTTAAGGGGGACACTAAGCCCAAGCTCTTGCAGATGAAGCAGCGAGGTCCTCTCGACCGGCTCAAACTTTTCGGGGCTTAGTGCGTGGGCTTGGGAGCCAGGGTGGCCCCCATGGAGCAGAGGAAAGAGCCTCAAGAGCCGGCTGAGGAGGGTAAGGGGAACCACTATGGGCTATTAGACCTTTAGGGTACCTTAATCTACCCTTAATAGGGTCCTAATAGGGAATTTTAAGGTCTAATAGCCCATGGGGGAAGGAGAAGCAGGGCGCAGACGCGGAAGATGAGCCGGTCGATGTCGACAGCGCCATTCTGGCTCACCTTGCCGAGACTCAGGCGGGGTTCCATAAGGGTTTAGGGTTTAGGGAAATGACGGGGGGCCTGCATGTAATCCTGATAATATGGACTTCCAAAAACTGCGGCCCCTTCTTTCAGCTTCAGAAGCCTTAATCCAAACGCTCTGGTAGAAACCCCATATCTTTACTTGGGTTAAGGCTTATGGGTTAGGATTAATATTTAAACATGTATGATTATAGTCCCCCTTAAGTAGGTAGAATATGGGGTATATGGGGATCCTTGTTATAGTATACCGGAGGCCATATTCTATCTACTTAAGGGGGACTATAATTCTTGTTGTGTTGTTCCCCCCAGGAGACCAAGAGCCTCCTTGACGTCATGGCTGTGGTTCTAAAGGATCCTCCTAGCTACGCCCAGACATTTACTGTGCCTTACGTTTAGGGTTTAGGATTTAGAGTTTAGGGTCTAGTTTAGGGTTTAGGGTTAAGGGTATACTTTAGGATTTAGAGTTTAGGGTGTAGTTTAGGGTTCAGGGTTAAGGGTATACTTTCGGATTTAGGGTTTAGCGAGAGGGAGGGGGGGTGGCCTCAAGCACCAGTAAGGTGCCAACCGGCTCAGACTTTTACATCAACCTCCTGAGCCTAGGCCATATAGGGATGAGGGTCATGGTTTAGGGTTTTGGATGTTTTGCTTACGGCCCCCGCTCTGTAAGATATATTCTAGTTAAATATTTCATTTCCCTTAATGTGACCCCTATTGTAGACTGTTAAAGGGCCGGGGCAGCACCCAAAGCATGAGGACTATATACCTGCAAGTGTAGGGCACAAGGGGATGGGATTTAGGGGCTAGGGTTTGGGGACTGGAGTCTGAAGAGTTTGGGGCGTAGGGTTTGACATAGGGACGGTATAAGTATTATGGAGAATACAGATTTCTCGCGATGATAAGGGTTGTAGAGGAATGCTTTATAGGGATTATGCAAAAACCCGGATTACTGGGCATAATCAGGGATTACATAAGCGTTATACAGGGATCGGACCACGGGTAGAAGATGAAATGGACAAGTGGAACATGGAATGAGAGCTGAGGTTCTGTGGGGAGTTAGTTTAAGGAACGTGAAGTAAGCTACCATACTGAGGAAACCACGTGCTCGAATATATACAGATATATGGGATTATAGACATACATATATGTATACACATATGCACATCTTGGTGCTCAACAGCAACCCAGGATCACCATTGGCGTGGGGATATTCTTTGCCTACATCGTCAGCGCTGGTATCGCTTTCCTGTGGTCGGTCATAAACATGATGATGCAGAAGTGCGGCCAGGATCTAAGGTCCTAATGATGGGCCCCTAGTATGGGCTCCTACTTGTTTCCTGAGTCTTTACTCTGGGCCCTTAATTGGATTTGTAGGGTTTCACATGGTTCTACAGGGTATAAACTGGATATATAACGAGCGCATAAAGGGATGAAGGGTTCCTAAGCACGAAGCCCTCCAACTTCAGATGAATTATAGTCTAAACTCCTTAGAGAGGGTCACATAGGGGATGATATAGGGGAGTATTATACGGCTCATTGAGGGGATCCTAGGAGTTTAGACTACAGCTCACATAGGAACTCTGGAAGACGGACGGGGACGTTGCTTGCAACGCAAAGATGATCAACGCCCTGGTGCTCTCTATAGAGTTGCTGTGTTGCTGTTAAGCAACTTACATCAAATTACCATAGTCGGGAAATAGCGTATTCAATATGGCTATACTAGATAGCTTAATGTAGTCTCTTTATGAGCCTTTTTATAGCTGTTATATAGTCCTAGTCTCCATTTCATGTTCCAGTTTCTTTCCGTATGATCATCCATTATCGTAACCCCTGAGCCCTAGACCTTTTACCATCCCTGATTCCTATCTCACCACTGCAAAACCCCTATATAATCCAAGTATAGCCCCTGAATACCCCTGTGTGAATGTAAGTTCTGCAGCAGCTACCTAGGTTGCGGTGCTTCGACAGCAAGCCAGGTACCATGCTCCAAGAAGACTTCGACGAGATCTGCTCAGGCTCTCGGGATGAAGGTTTTGGGATTAGGGTTTTGGGCTTTTGGGTTTAGGCCTTTGGGTTTAGGCCTTTGGGTTTAGGTTTTTTGGGTTTAGGCCTTTGGGTTTAGGCTTTTGGGTTGAAGGCTTAGGGTCCTGGGCTTGGGGTTTAGGGTAATAGGGTTAAGGGTTTAGGGTTAACAGGGGGCGCCATACTCACCTCAATCTATTGCAACCCTTGTTGGCTACAGGGACTTCCAAAAAGGGCCTCCTCTTCTGTTTGTTCAAGCCTCCATTTTCTCAGGCTTTTGGATGGATGTGGCAGGCTCTGCATTCTTCTTCTTGCTCACAATTGGGGGCATCTTATACGCGGAGCTGGGCAAGATGGCTTCCAAGGTGACCTTCCGCGAGAACCTGTTGGTGGTTCAGTCCTGGAATGGCAAGCTCTTTGAGTGCAGCTTTATTGCTGATGTCACTGCTGCCAAAGCCACGGCTTTCGGCCTTGAGATCACCAGCAAAGCCAGGGTCCGAACCGAAGTATCCAAAGGTGGAGGGGGAGGCCTCATCGGGTTTTGTGACGTCTTTGGGTTCTGCAAAGAGAAGGAGGAGAGAGTTCTCTGCGTCCAGGGCAACGCTGCAATCTCCGTGCTAGCGGGTAGTGGGGACGAGAAGCGCGCTTTCCTCCAGGAGTTTGCGAAGCGCCTGCCCGTGAGCATCCAGGGCTTCGATGGTGTGGCTGAGGTTGAAGCCCCGAGTCAAGGTTGCTGTTAAGGAACTTAAATTATGTCACCATACTGGGTATATGTAGTAAATAATTGGCTTTACCCATAATATAGTAACTTAACTTAAGTTCCTTAACAGCCACCCAGGAGTCCCTCTCCACCCTCCGCGGGTCCTTCCAGCCTTCTAGAGGGCCGCCTGGGAGGCATACTGGCAGCGCGCCGAGGGCAAGCAGGTGAGCTTAAGACTGCTCGCAAGCCCATTTCATGTGACCTTTACACAGAGGCCCTCTTCATTGTGGGGATGGTTGCTATTTGCTGCTACTGCTTCATGGTCCTGATGAACCTTTTTGCGTGGGGGATGGCCACAGGCAGGGGCAAGTGCACACATGAGATGAAGCCTAACCTGGACTTGTGTGACTTCGTCAACGTGTTCTCGCCGGTTGAGTTTCCCCTGGTCACAGTTGACGACTTTGTCAACATGGGCGGCCTTGTCTTGGCCTGCATTGCCTACCCCATTTGGGTCTTCATGAACATGCCCTTCGAGTACAGGTTCCATGAAAAAGAGGTGGTTGAGGAGGTCCTCTTTGCCGGGTGGCAGTCCCAAGCAAGCACCATGGTGGTCCAAACGGACATAGATACCCTGGAGTTGGTGTGGGGAACATTCGAGAAGTATGTCTGGGTGGAGACCAACGCGATCTACACAGTCAAGCAGGGGGTCACCAAGCCCTTTGAAGTCACGGCTAGGTTCGCGCCGGGGCTGGAGATGAAGATTGGCCTCGTCGATAGCGGATGTGCTTCTTGCAGTGGCCATGGGAAGAAGTCCATACGCTACAAGGATTCGATCATGAGTGCCCTCAATGAGACTAAGCCTGGCCTCTTGCAGTCACCTGAGGCTGAGGAGGCTGAAGCGTGAGACGCCGGGGCGGTAAGAGCTGCGTCTTGTGCCTTAACAGCCTTCGTTAGGCACACGCGTTTTTCCCTGTGGGACATGTGCGTTTGATCAGCGAATAGTCCCAAAGGGACTGGGCTCTGCGCATGTCTTCACGGTCCCCCGACTTCAGCAAGACGTGACCATACGTCCAAACCAGACCGCCACTGAGCAAGCCACAGGAATGATGGAGCGATCTCTCCCTGCGTTCTTCGTGGTTCGATTCTTGCAAATAGTAGTTGGAAGCAGGCCGCAGATTGTTGCTGAGTAGAGTATTTTGTGAACAGTCGTATATACGATCCCAATGGGGACTGTTATAGGGTGCGGGGGCAATATCCAAACCATTGTCCTCCTGTTTTCACAGCGCGTGTTCCGGCCCTGCTTCCTGGCTGTCACTAGGTAATGGAGGAAGGATCCATCTAGCCTATTCTCCCCAATGACATGCTTACTATTTCCCATTCCCTTTCCCATTCCCTGAACCTTAACTCCAAAACCCCAACCCCAAGACCCCACCAACTGCCATTTCTTTCCATTCCTCCATTCCCTCCAAGCAACCCTAAACCCTGAAACCTACCTACTAGCAACCAGCAAGCCTGCCGGCCGCGATTGCTGCCGGGCAGGACAGCATCTCAGATATCTGGAGGTGCACCAAGGCCAGTGGGATAAGCTCTACTTAAGCTTTAGGGTTTAGGGATTATAGGGTCCAGGAATGAGGGTTTACGATTTGGGGTTTAGGGGTTGGGGAAAACGTTTCCCTCGGAATGTCCTTTCTACGGGAGTCCTTCTTTGGGTCTGTCTTCTTCGGGGGTCTCTAAGCCATTCTAGTTTTAAGGGCTTCGGAGTGCCTGTGCTAGGGGATTTGGGCAGCAATGTTTTGAGGACTTAGGCGTAAGTATTTTGGCAACCCTGCCACCTCAAGTGGGGGTATCACTGTGACATCTCTTGTGTATGTTGAATATGGTGAGCTTGTGCATTTGTGTCCTTTTGGGGTGAGTGTAGTAGAGGGGGCCGTGGTTTTTTTTATTCAAAGGGTTGGCTCTACCCTGGTTTGGCTCGCCCCTTACGGATTTCCTACAAGTTCTTGCTTTCAGTGGCTCCTGGTTCTTTGCCCCTCGAACGAAAGAAAGAACGAA
>CAJNIZ010016947.1:74512-92809 GCA_905231905.1 Symbiodinium pilosum
CTTTGAAAAAAAAACCCTCCACCGTAGTAGAGGCTTCCTTCCTTAGATGGGCATCTGTCGAGACCGGGTTCCCTTGCGAAAGAATGATATTTCTTCGATATGCACTTATATATTGCATTTATGTGATCCTATACACCCCCTCCGCTGTTGAGATGCCTCTTGGGAAGGACGGCGTGAAAGATCCACCAGTGAGCTACCGATTCTTAAACTGGCGTAGGTTTAAAGTCCCCTTAAGTAGATAGAATATAGCTTTGGGTATGTTGTAATAAGATCCTGATTTACCCCATATTCTATCTACTTGAGGCGGACTATAGGGCTTAGGAGCAATAGGGTTTAGGATTTGGGTTTAGGGGTTAGCGGGCCCGACAAATCCCTTCTTACCCCTCCATTTCCCATCGACAACGAATTGTGGAAATGGCGTCTGCAGGCTGTGAATGTTCCCGGTAATGGAGAGTCAAATGAAGATAACATGGACAAGTCCATGAGAACTTGGATTAGGTGTACTGTGTGACGTGGAAGCCTGTTTTGAGTAATTAATTGCGCACTCTACTCTCCTATAACCCCTGCAGCCATAGTTGCTTTTAACTCGGAAGCCTCATTCAAGTTGTTCAGGCCCCTGTGTTTGCACTCAACCCTAGATCCGGAGTCCTAAGCCCAAAGCCGTCGGCTCATCCTCAAGTGCATGACGTGGGTTAAGTGTTTCGATTTTTGCAAGTAGAAGCAATTACTAGATTGCTTACGGGCCCTTACCCCAAAGGCCCTCAACCTTTTACTCTATAGGCCATAGGATGCTTGAAGATCCAATGCCCGAAACGCCTCCATCTGCCAGAAGACCGAATGAATTCAATCCTGGACCCAAACGTCACCCTAACCCCTCGAACCCTCAGACCTAAACTCCTTAACACTAAGCTCTGAACCCGTCTCGAACCTCAAACTCCATATCCCTAAACCCCTAAACCGATAAAACATTGTCAGGACCTCCTCGCAGATTTCCGGGCATTCCCGTATGAGCCACTCCTCCGCGGGAAGCAAGACGCTGTCCATGACATCCTCCGAGATCCGGAACCAAGGCAAATAGCAATAGGGTTTAGGGTTTAGGGTCATTGGGGTTGTGATAAGGGGACTTTGGCAACACCAACCAGCAAAATCGAACCAACCCAAGTAGCGATAGGGTCGTTGGGGTTGTGATAAGAGGGCTTTGGCCACAAAAACCCACAAAATCAGGGTCATGTCATCGTCATGTGAGTCCTGTAGTGTCCTAATTCACTACGCCCGGTTGAGGGAAGGGCACAGTACAGTTGACAGGACTCAGGCTCATGCAGGTTTCTGTCCATCAACAGTATGTTGTTAAATCGAAGACAACCAGGAACCGTATTCTGTTTAATAGTCAATATTCAGACAGTCATCGTAAATACATTGCCTTAGCGTGTTTGGTAGTAGACAGGTGCACCTTCAGTTTTTTGGGTGTCGCCAAGCAAAGTCCAGCTATGAATCGACTATGCAACGGACTATGTTAGGCACTGCCGTATCGGCACGAAGTTCCATATCGACTTGGCTGCTCCTGAATTCCCAGCCCACCCTCGTTCAGGGGTATTCATTATTCAAAATGGTAGTTACACCCCTATGTGGGTAGTTCCCAAAATGAAGGCCCCCGTTTAATACCCCTAAATACTAGGTGCCGCAATATAATCAAGAACCACAAGGAGCCCATAATTTTTAGAACAACCCAAATGAGCTATAGTTTAAACTCCTAGCATCTTCTTTAGTAACCCCTATAGTAGTCCCTCATCTTATCCCCTATATAACCCCCTTTAAGGATTTGAGAACAACCCATGTACCAGTTGGACCTTGGTTGCCTGCCCCCATGGCATCCTTAGAGGATGTTCTGTCTCTCCCCCAAAGCCCCAGGGATGGGAGTGCAGACACGCAGTTTGGGGTTTAGGGGTTTGGATGTTGGGGTTAAGGGGTTTGGGTGTTAGGATTTGGGGTTTAGGGTTTGAGGTCTAGGGTTTGGGGTTTAGGTTTTAGGGCTTAAGGTCTTAAGGTTTAGGATGCCAGGAGGTGGCAAAGGCGTTTTCGGCCCACTCGTCGGGTCCGTTACCCTCGATGGGCACCGCTCCCTATCTCTGCAGTTGGTAACCTGTAACCTTTTCTTACTGGCCTCTTGGTAGAATAAGGGAATATAATCCTTATATAACACCTACATAATTCATTCCCATATTCCCTACTAAGAACAAATCAGTTTTTTGGGTAGTAAAAATCTCAATCTGAACCAACCGGTTAACCTTGAGCTACAGAGCATATACTCGACAGCTAAGGCTTCAAGAGGAAGTATCCTATCCGGGTTTATGGTCAGGGTTCCAGATAAGTTAGACTATTGGGCAGTAAAAAGCCCAATACAAACAACAACTGGACCACTAGTTCAGGCTTCAAGAGGAAGTATTAGTTTGACGCATCCTAGATACTGAGCAGCTAAGGCTTGAAGAGGAGTTGTACCTTTTTGGACAAAAATTGGGGAAGGCCCTAGGTACAAAATAGAAGCCTTAAACCTGAAACCCTAGACAGCTAAGGCTTCAAGAGGAACTATACCTTTTTGGACTATCTTCGTGGTGGTTTGGAGCTCCAGCTCATGGTGGCCATAGACTTCACACGGTCTAACCTTGGTCAGACAAATCCCAAGTCCATGCCTCCTGATTGAAAGTGGGGCTTGCAAAGGTTAGGGAGTCTCCTCTTAAGTGGTCCTCATGACAAGGGTTATAGTATGTGGGAGTCTAGAAGAGGGCTTCGTGTTTTTGGCAAGCTCCCCAATAGTTGTGCTGGTGACAGCAGTTAAGCTGAGCATGGCGTAGCATGCTGTAAGGCGCAGCTGCGCTACGGTTGACAGACAAAATCCTGGAGGACCATAATATGACTGCCTTTTATCCAATGTGGTCATGTGCCGCAGCGCACACCTTGAATTGTGAGCCAAGGCACAGTGTTGTGCACATGGAGGAGGAGACAGCATATGCAACGGCTATCAGATCACTTGGCGAGGTTATGTCTGTCTACGACAATGACAAGTGTTATCCTATCTATGGCTTTGGGGCCAAGATACCACCATCACATTCCGTACGCAGCTTAGTCAGCCCAGTGAGGCAGATCCTGAGAAGGCTATGTGATATTATAGTACATTATATTATAGTATCTTCTACTATACTATATTATAATATAATATACTATTCTATAATGTACGGGAATATATTATACTATGTGTGCCAAGGTGGTGTCCAACTGTTTTGCTTTGACCGGCGATTTTTTTCAGCCAGAAGTTGAAGGCACCTCAGCAGCAGGAAGAGGTATTGGTCGCTAGCAGGGAATATGGGAGTATAGTAGATAGATGTTATATAGTTGTTAGATTCCCTTATTCCCTTGTAGGTGATGTTCATGCCACTTGCCTTTGCTGCTCTGATGCGGTGGCTATGAGGTGTTGAAGGTATGCTTAAAGCATACCATCGCGCCTTGCGAATTTGCCACTTGCATGGACCATCCTACCTAGCCGCAGCTCAGCTGCACTTTCAGACTGGCACTGGCTTTCAACTTCCAAGCCTACCAGACCGCTATAATATGGTATTTATTATATCATAGTATACTGTATTATAATATACTATAATATAATGTAATATGCTATAATATGCTACAATATGTACTTGGGTGATGTATCTCGTGTATAGAGGCTGTGGACCCTCTGCTTGTCCCTTACACGCTCCCCAAGAACCTTACTCAGACTTTATGCACGCCTTCATTCCGACGTGGCGAGAAGCTACCCGGCTGAGGACGTCATCAAGCTGGCTGCCAATATGGCCAGGCCATACATTCAGCCGAAGTTTGTGAAGATGACAGAGACGCCACCTGACATGAGGCCCACATCTCAGAAGCCTACTGCAGGGGTTATGTAGCTACATAACTGGATCGAGGGTTGAGTTTATGTAGGGATCACATAGCGGGATCATGTAATTCTGCTTGGAAGGGGTTGACACTGCCCTTTATGGCATTTACAATCGCTAGGATCTTGCTGCGCTTGTTGTGAGTCCCTGCACATCTGCTCAGGACTAAGGCCTGCAGCTAGTCACCGATTTTGAACGAATATTAATACCTGTAGGAGCAGGTGCTCCTGCTGCTGCTCTGCTGCCTCCTCCTCCCCTTCCCCCTGCTGCTCAGCCTTTGGGAAGGGCGCGCTGGCGCTTAATGAGAGCTAGTTCACTTCAGCATGTGTGCCGACTTGCGTGACGGCCTGGCAGGGCCAAAATGCTCTGGCAGGTACTTTGTGTTGTTGGTGCTGACTGATGGTGACATTGAGGCCTTGGGCTGCATCCTGGTTATTTGCGGCGTGCACTTGTTTTGAGTGTTATATAATGTGCTTCATTCTCATGGTCGTGCACAGATGTACACGGTACAAATACCACATGGTGAGCATGCTTGTCGCAGTAGCTGTGGGACGAGTTCTTTTTTGTTCACGAGTCCGCCTGCACATGTGAAGAGTTGCGGGTGGAAGTTTTGCTGCCGTGTCCCCTTGGCCGCGTGGCTACAGCCCCTGCAGAAAGGGAGTGACGCTTGCAGCACCCATCAAGGTATCTCTAAATTTGGCCGGGTCCGTTACCACGGGGTATTCTTACAAATTGTTACATGTGGACAAACACCTGAATTCTCAGGTGCGCTATACCCTTGAAGAGCCCGAAGCTGTTGGTTCAGCTTTGGCAGAGGGACTGCCCCTATCTCAAAATGCGATCCCCCCAAGCTATGTTTCAAGGACTGCAAAAAAAAGGGCCCCTCATCAGGGCTCAGGGTTTGCCAGCGTCACAGTCTGCAAGCTGTACCAGTGGCCACCATTGAACCTGCGATGTCGGACTCCTTCCAAGTGGAGACTGGGAGCGCTCGCATCCTCACCGAAGACGCCCCGGACAGGACGCGCGTCAGATCTGAAGGGTCCTAGGGCAAATACCTAAACCCTAAGCCCTAAATGACGGCAAATGGGGTTTTCCCAACCAACAAGTGGTCTGTTTTGTGAGCCTCCTTGTAGTAAAGTAAGGATTACAGTACTTCGAGGCATAGACGGGGTCCCCTATTTTTTGAAGCTTTCAGATCTGCAAAAGAAACCAAAGCGGAGCATCTTATCCAGCATGCAGCTACCCTAAACCCTAAAGCTCTAAATCCTAAACCCTAAACCGGATTAGAGTTGAGAAGTTAGGACAGGTTGTGTTCCAGGTTCAGGCGTTAGGGTTTAAGGTTTGAAGCTTTGGTTTTAGGGTTTAGCCCTGAAGTAAAGCATTGGAATGCCTTTGAGCTTCTGATGGTGCAAGTGCATCGCCCGGCAACATGCTCAGTCCGGTTGTAAAAAAAAAGCTTCAGGGCTTAGGGGTCTTGAGTTCATGGTTAATCGGTTCAGGGACTTCCAAGGATGAGACGCGCAATCAACGAAACGGTTCCTGCTTATAGTCCCCCTTAGGTAGATAGAATATGCCTTTGGGTAGAATAGAATAAGATCCCCATAGACCCAATATTCTATGTACTTACGGGGGACTATATGGGAACCCCAGAAAACCACCCCTAACTTTTTGGAAAGCCCCATGTATGATGTTGGCCTTCATGGCAGACCTCTCGCAGAGGGAGGTGCTCCAAATTCCAGAGCTTGCCTTAACATGTTCTTCAGGGGTTTGCCTATGCACTAAGGTTCCCACTTTTTTGTTAGTAATAGGCTAAGAAAGGTTAGTTTGCGGTGGAACCTGGAGGGCAGCGTATAGGGGGGGGAGCTCCAAACAGACTCGCAACAACCAGGACGTCCCAAAGGCCGACGTGGGTGACGAGCTTGTTGCACGGGATGTTTCCGTTGCCTCCCCTCAAGCATAAGCTGTCTAGCTTCCTAATGCTATTTGTAGAGGTATACAGACAGATAGAGATACTGGCCCAAACTCACAGTAGGAGCATTAAGCCTTAAGCCCTGATCCCCTATTGGTCATTAGAGTCAGTATCAGGGCTACAGAGTGGCCCTTTCCATGAGGCGCCCTTATTCCCTGCTAACCCCCAGTAAGTTTGGGGATTCAGGGTGTAGGGTTTAAAGCCTAAAAACCCTTAACCCTAAACCCTATATAGTCCCTCACCCACTCCGCCACTGAGGTTCCTCAAGTTGAGGCACACCACAGATGAGCCCTTTGGGAGAAGATGTTTCGGGCCAAACCGCACGCCGAGGCTGGCCAGTCTGAATGAAGGTGTTGGGTACCGGCCCCACCCAGTAGAAGTATATAATATGGGTCATATATAGGGGTATATAGGGGTTATATAGGGATAATGGAAAAGAAAATGGAAGCTACTATTTAGGGTTTAGGGTTGACGTAGTTCCCAAACTTAGGGTCCTATTTTGGTACTCCCAAATGTTAGGTGCCGGAATATAACCCATAACCAGACTGGGCCCATGATTTTGAGAACAACCCACATAATATGGGTCATATTAAGGGCTCTATATATACATATGTTCATGTAGTAACTCTTATCCAACTGTTACTGGGTGGGGGCAGTACCCAATGAATGTGTCATCGGATCCCAAACACCCTCAACGACGGCCGGGCAGCTTAGTAACTTAGTAGTCCTTTCCCCTGATAAGAAGAAAATATTCCCCATTGTGGCAGAATGTAAGCTGCAGTGAATATTGAATACTATTGCGGGTGGGGAGGGGGGGGTTCTGATGATAATAGGGGGAGGAGATCGATTTGAGCAATCATGGAAACAGGACATCAATAATTTGCAGCATGCTAGATTAGTCAATTATGCGCCAGGTTTTCAGACATTGGTATCACCTGTAGCTGCGCTTTTATCTTGACTGCCTCCTCCTCAACCTTAAACCTGTATGGGCCATAGTCTAAACTCCTTAAAGGAGGTTATATAGGAGATTATGTAGGGGAGTATTTTAGGGCTTAAGGGGGATACTCGGAGTTTAGTCTATACACGGCTCATATAAGCCCTGCCCCTGATACAGGCCTTCTGAGACGTTTCTGGCTGGCTTGGGCTTCTGGCTTATCGCTGTGGCTGTTCTATGCACTTCAGATGCAGTCAGCGGCGATCAGGGTACTCGAAGGGTGGTGTGCCAAAATTTGGATGGGACTTACTAGCAAGTAGGGTATGAATTCGGAAAAATTGGGCTACTATGTGGGTTATAGGGATTGTTTAACCTACTGTCCCTTTTTAGGCGGGTTCCCATGTAGGTATTTTTGGGCATAGAGTCGCACAGAGGGACGCTAACGCTGGCACATGCCGTCAAATACCCCAAGCAGCATATACCGCGGCTTGCTTCAGGCTACTTGCTGCTGACGATCTCTTCGACCACTTTCCTGATGAAAGAAGTGCCAAACTCCCATCCAAAGAGACTGGGCTGCTGTTAAGGCATTCAATTTAAGCTACTGTTTTGGGGAAATCATATTCATTTATTTCTATATGTATATATATATATATAGTCATCCTAAAGTAGATAGAATCTGCCGTTTTTCAAAAATGAAAAAGGTGTTTTCACAAACGGATAGATAGAATATTTGGGTGGAATTTTATTGACTTATTGACCCGAAAATGGAGCCCTCAGACCTCTTCTTGGCTGTTTGCATTTGGGGGCAGGTGTATTGAGGGTTTATAAAAGGGTTATGAGAGGGTTTCTGTAAGGCTTTTGTGCTGTTTAAGGGGGTTTGTATAGCTCGTATAGAAGTTATATACAGGGTTACAGGGTTTTCTGGAGGGTCTGTCAAGGGTTCAGAGAGGGTTTCTAAAGTCATATTGGGGGACTAGAGAGGTACCGAACGGATAGATAGAATGTTTGGAGGTTGTATAGCGTTTCATGTGGGTCTTATAGAGGTATTAAACGGATAGATAGAATATTTAGGGCAGAATTATTGTATGGAGCCCGGAAAGGAGGCGGACTGTAGTTTAGGGCAGGGTTTCAGAGGGGTTTATACAGTGGTTTTGAAGGCTTACATAGGTTCGTCGGAATTTAGCAGGCTGGTACAGGCTTCAAAAGATTTCTACGGGTCCCCTAAAGGGTTCTCAAAGTTTGCGCAATTTTATACAGGATTTACAGACGTAGAGGGTTGCTAGAGGGTTAACAGAAGTTGTTCTAGAATTGTGTAGAAGTGTTACAATTGGTTCATAGCTTTTTTTTAGAAGGTATATTGGAGTTTAAAAGGTTTTCTGGAGGGTCTGTAGAGGGTTCAGAGAGGGTTTCTAAAGTCACATTGGGGGACTAGAGAGGTACCAGACGGATAGATAGAATACTTGGAGGTTGTATAGCGTTTCATGGGGGTCTTAAAGAGGTACCAAACGGATAGATTGAATATTTAGGGCAGAATTATTGTATGAAGCCCAGAAAGGAGGCGGACTGTAGTTTAGGGCAAGGTTTTAGAGGGGTTTATACAATGCTTTTGAAGGCTTACATAGGTTCGTCGGAATTTAGCAGGCTGGTACAGGCTTCAAGAGGTTTCTAAGGGTCCTCTAAAGGGTTCTCAAAGTTTGCGCAATTGTATACAGGATTTACAGACGTAGAGGGTTGCTAGAGGGTTAACAGAAGTTGTTCTAGAATTGTGTAGAAGTGTTACAATTGGTTCATAGCTTTTTTTTAGAAGGTATATTGGAGTTTAAAAGGTTTTCTGGAGGGTCTGTAGAGGGTTCAGAGACGGTTTCTAAAGTCACATTGGGGGACTAGAGAGGTACCGAACGGATAGATAGAATATTTGGAGGTTGTATAGCATTTCATGGGGGTCTTATAGAGGTACCAGACGGATAGATAGAATATTTAGGGCAGAATTGTAGGGAGCCCAGAAAGGATCGCACAAACAGATCGCGGCAGTTTGTATTGGGAGTTTATAGACGGTTTTGCAAGCATTTGAAGGCTTGCAGAGGGTTCATGGTTTTATGGTCAGTTTTTCACGGTTCAAGACTTTCTCGAGGGTTTCTGGAGGGATTCTAAAGGCTTCGCACTGTTTGATACGGAGCTGACAGAGGTAGAGGGTTTCTTGAGCGGGTTTTAGAATGTTTTCCACGTCGTCCTGGTGGAGATTACTCGGGTTGCTTAATGGTCCCTAGCATATTCTATCTATCCTTCTGCAAAATCCCGATTTTCAAAAAAGTAAAACCCCCCTCAAAGATCTAATCCTATCTACTTAAGGATGACTATACTACTATGACCACTATTACTACTATTACTACCATTACTACTAGTACTACTATTACTAGTATCTCAACTAGTACGTATTACTATCATCATGTTTAACCAGTATCGTTTCTTGTGATAGTTCAACGACCAAATACAAAAATCATCTGAATTCTGTTTTGTAAGCGCCCGTGCTCCAGGCCACACATTCAACAGGCTCATGTGCAGAAAAGGTCAGGGAGCGAGACTGTGGGCTTGGCTTGGATGGTAAGTGGATTTAACTAGAAAATTCACAGTACTCCAGACGCAGACGCAGCCTTCCCGGGAAGGTACCACAATCTGTGGAGGAAGCTGCAAACAAGATACGTGCTCGTCAGCATGGCTTTGAAAATCAAGATTCTGACTCTCAAGCTCTTGAAAATTGACTACGCGAGCGGTTTTGCACAAATAGAGCGCCCCTATAACCTTTACTATAGGGACCCGTCACCAAAGTATGACCAGCAACTGTTGAAAACGCCATGCAGATCCAGTGCAAGACTTAGCCTTAATATATTCAAGCAAATCTCCTTACCTCTGCAACCCAGCAGCCGTGGCGATCTTGAACTCGGTGCTGAGCTCTCGGAATGCCCGGGCTGTAGATATCCCGGATCGCACCTATGATGCTACGCGAGCCCAGCGTGGAGGCTGGAAAAAAGGGGATTGCCCTCAAGGAATACCATGCTTGCTTGCTGGATAACCCTGGCCACACAATCTTACATCGTAAAAGCTCTGAGCTACACAGGGCGCGAGAGCGAAAACAGGAATTTGACTACTGTAGGGGCCTAAATAGTAAACAAAAGTGGAGAGTCAACCGGAAAAAAAAACGGAAAGTCAAATGGAAACTGAAGTCTTGTACTTGAGACGTGCCTGATATCTCCTTGCCCATGTTTAATATAACAACAGAAGTCTGGATCGAATTATTTGGACCATTTTGGACTGACTCCTGTAGATAGTGGCATCGCTACGTCTGAAAACAGCAAACAAGAAAGACAACCCATGGCGTCCATGCACTGACTGTCCGTCCAATTGAGGGAGAACATTCCCTTGAAAAAAGCCACAGAAAGGGTTGCACCAGCTAAACAAGCAGGCCATCCTTGCCCATGAGGTCTAACTTGCTGGCCTTACGGGCGTAGCACTTAGCATGTTCAAGAAGTTTTCTCAAAGTCTGCCATGCAGGATAGACTAATAGAGTGGGCACAAGCCCATCACAAAAGCCTAGCTAGCACTTTGGTGCTGCTACCTTCGGCGCTCGGTTCAGGATTGCGTAGAAGAGCAAAGACTGTGCCCACCAACGCACTTTAGGCTCCAAGTCCTGCACCCTACACGCTTGGCCCTGAACCCAACCTGTTCAGTCTCGACAACAACACAAGGCAATACTCCTCACCGAGACTCCTGAACCCTTCCTCCTAACTTCTCCGGGAGTTCTCACGGCGAGCTGGGTTGCTGAGAGCTTGTGCCCGGCCGACTCCAGTTTCGATCGGAGGTCTTCAAGGCACTCGAGCTGGAATTGCGCACGCAGGGCGCCTGGCAGTCTGTTTACCTTGCTCACAACACCAACGACGTAACGAAGAGGAAACAGGAGTAAGAGTAGCAGCAGTCGATGTAATTATGAGGAAAGCTTTTCTGACGGATAGCAGCAGTAGCAGTAGCAGTAGCGGGAGGTAAGGGAACTGCTGATTCAAGCTCATCACCAGCATCTTGCTGTCGCCATACTGCCATGAGATGGCTGGAAGGGAACTTGGTGCACTTGTAGATGCTTACACGCTTTCTGTCTGGCAAGTGTCGTCAAGGCTGACATTGCGGTTGTTGCACTGTAGTTTGTTGCCTAAATTTAGAGCGTAGGATGTACGAGCCGTAGGTCAACAGTCGCAGCATCTCGCATGTAGATACAGGTGGGCATAGGTCATGCCGATCGAGTTCTAGAAATGCCCGGCTTCCATTGCATGTCCCACGTTCATGTCCATTTGCTTGCCCATGTCTAGTAATGTAGGCCTGTACGTTAATTACTTGCTGTAGGGCCCACCGAACTCGCAGTACAAGACGCAGAAGAATGGATCCAACGTAGAAAACAAGTTGAAACGCGGCCTGCATACTTGGAAACCTTATTTGAACCCGGGCCCCATGTTCCGTTTAGGCAGATGCAACCCTGAACCCTAAACCCTAAACCTACCCATGTCGGCTGGCCTGTGCGTGGAAAGTGCCCCAGCGGTGACAGGGCTCCGTACCATTGGGGGTCAAAAATGAAGAGATGGAGCACCTTCAGGGTTTGGGGTTTTCGGGTTCATATGATATGGAGGTCTCAACCCTCTGCCAGGCACTATAGGCGTTCCATCGGCTTTCTTAACATTTTGGAGCTTGGCTGTTTTCTTAAATTGGCGGAACCCAAGGTGGAACCCAAACAGTATAGTTGTTATGATGGGCACCTAGCCCTCCAAGATGGGACCCCTATTTTTTGGAGACCCTTGCAGTGTACTTCAAAATTGGGGCTCAGGTGAGCGGGCATGATCAGAGGCACAAGCTGCCCAGAATCCCAGAACCTCTAAAACCTTCAAGAAGGGAGTCTGCCTTGATTGGCGAGGACTCTAGAAGTTACGATTCAGGGTTGAGGTTTAAACTAAAAACTTAAACCCTAACGAGATTTTAGCCATTTTGTATGCAGCTTTAAGATTCAAAGCTAGAAGCTCCAAAGCCAGTAGCCTCATGCATCGTCCCCTCAACTTACTTCGGGTTAGTAGAAAATAAGGGAATATATGATATAATAAAGGGAGGATTATATTCCGGTTTTCTCCGGAGTCCCTTACCTCCTTGGCCCATTGGCGATCTCCTTCCCGTAATGAATTCAGTGAATGGGTTGAGGGGTAATTCCCAAAACAGGGGAACCCCAGTATAAACCCCCAAAATACTGCGATCCTTATTCTTTGGCTCTCCGCTAAGGATAGTCTAGCCGCCCTACACAATCACCAACATTCCCCAACAATTTCCGTTCCCTCAGTACATATATACATATGTATATATACATTCTGCTGGTATGTATAAATGTGTGTATATGTTTGAAACCTACAAACCCCCCGTCTACATTGATTTTCCATGAAATTTGCCTTTCCCTAGCATGCTTCCGCCAACCTGTTGCCAGCCCAAATGGCCCCGATCTTTACTAATAGTTTCCAGTATCCTATTGGCCTGAGAATGCCGATATAGCCCCTATCTACTTAAGGGGGACTATACATCCCAAACCCTAAATAGTAGCTTCCATTTTCTTTTCCAGTATCCCTATATTCCCTATATAATCCCTATACAACAAACCACTCGCCTTAGCTTTTTTTCGAAAACAAGGTCAGCCTTCCAGAATGTAGTCCTTCTCACAGGGCTTCAGAGAAGGAATCACCACCACCACCGCCACCGCCACTATTGCAGCCAGGAAACTGGCAAGTCGGATGAATGGGCCCTGGCCAGCGCTTCGTGGTCATGGATTCGCAAGTCTGTGGTCTTGAACCACCTCAGGCATGGAAGACGGGTGCTTGCTGAGGAAAGGGAGAATGTATCAAAATTATGTCCAGACGATCTCGGGAATAGGGTTGAGGTTTGCGGCTTGTGTGAGGACTACGCGCTGTCAAGATTCATTCCCCCAATCCCTACATAATAAGCAGCAAGTACTCCTTCATGAAGATCTTCATCTAAATCGAGATTACCCAGGGCCCTGTGCAACTCCCAGACCTTTGGGTGCTGCATTAGGAGTACTCTCAAAGAAGCTACTCAGGCAGGGTCCATCGGTTTGATGACCACTGGTCAGTTTCGTTCATGGCGCAGGCGCGCTTACTTACTGGCCTCTAATAGGAAATACGGGAATACAATCCTCATGTATTCCCTGCATAGTAGACTCCCCTATTCCCTACTAAGCCTAAACCCCAAGCCCTATAAAATCTATTACATGGAATGAAAGTTTTCTCAGCTGTCAGAACCCATCCTTGACCCAAGTCGCCTAGGACTGTAGTCATAGTCGCTTGTTGAAAGGCTTCGCCAGTACATCTGCAACGTACCCCACTGCTTCCCAATGAGCTTCCTTGAACGAGCCACCCGAATTTCAATCCAGCCCAAGAGCTGAAAGAGCCGGAGACTGTAGATATCATAAGCAACATGAGAAGTGTTGTTGCTTCTACCAGCCAGTGCAGCTGCTGCGGTAGTAGTAGCACGGAACCAGATAATTACGGGCCTGCTTTGAAAGAGCCTGAATCACTATAAGTCTGACATAAACTACCCACACTGCCGGCCAGCCTGCCAGAAAGCCTGGACCCTAAATCCCAAACCCCTAAACACTAAGTCGCGGTGTTAGACCCTATATTCTATCTACTTAAGAGGGACTGTAGGCCTTGGTACGGCATCACTGCGGGACCAAGGCGCACTACGTTGACCTCCTGCGGTTCGCCTCGCTTCCTGGCATAGAAAACCGAAAGAAATTGGGGTTACCGGGATTTGAGTCGGGGAAAAGGGCTTCAGGGCTGCGCTTGAAGGTTTCAAAGGTATGGGTCTTTGGGAGTTTGCTCTGGGATGTTTTGAGCTAGTAGTCCGACCTCATGCTAAGGATTGCTTGGGACTTGGGATGGTGACTTCAGGACTCCAAGCTGGTGTTAACGAGTGCTTAGGATCTAGTCCCCCTTTAAGTGGATAGAATATGGCTTTGGGTATACTATAATAAGATCCTCATATACCCCATATTCTATCTACTTAAGGGAGACAATATGCTTTAGCTTTATCAGTTTCTTGATAATAAGGCGGCTCTGGATAAGCGATTGCTTAGCTTGGCTCTCACTAGTTCGGTATGCTGGTAAGACAAAGGTCTTAGACTGGCGAAATACAGTATGGCTCCCTCTGACCCCTGGACTGAACCCTGGGTTCAGATTGATATGTCGAGACATGCGGTTTCGTAGAACTGAAAATTCGATACGACAGTTCCCCACAAAAGTCGCATGTATAAACACCGTATGAGTATAACCAGGTCCTAATTTTTAGGTACCGGCCATCGAAATCCTTTTACCACTAATCTTGAAGGAGTTTACAGGCGCACGTAGCGACAATCATCTCTGAGCTATAGTCTAAACTCCTAGTATCCCCCTTAGTAACCCCTATACTTACCTCCTATATAGTCCCCTATATAATCCCCTGTAAGGGCTTAAGACTATGGCTCACATGGTTCAAAGGTTTGTGGCTCAGGGTTTGGGGTAGGTATATTCTTAAGCTGAAGCTTACCATTTACATCGAAAAGCAATACAGGAAACCACCACCTCTGATAAAGGGATCATTTCTCTTCGATTTGATTCTCCATCTTAGGCTGGATACTACCCTACACCCGAATACCCAAACCAAATTCAACTGGGGTTACAGGTAAGCCCTACCACGCAAGCTCTAAATAGAGTAGTCGTTTCCGTTTTCTTTTCCACTACTCCCCCCCTAAACCCGAAACCCTAAACCCTCCCATTCAATCCCTGTACTCTCCCTAAATGAGCCATAACCGAAACTTCTGGTATCTACAGTATCGCCCTCTATAACAACCCTAAACCCTGAACCCTAAAACCTACACCCTAAACCCTATAAAGCCTAAGCGTCTTTGGAGGCTGGCGTCGGGAGTCCGGGCCACCTCACGCGGTAAAGGGTTTAGGGGTTTCGGGACTTGGGGTTTAAGGATTTAGGTTATGACATCTTAAACCCTCCAGGTTCCAAAACCTACATTTGATTCCAATTCAATTTCAATTCACTTATGGATTAAAAAGCTAATTCGATTTCACTTCAATCTTGCAGAGGCCTGAAAGATACAGCTCAATAGCTACCTGTGCAGCTAACTGAAATTGAAACCCGACATTGTGAGGCCCTGGCAGCGGCAATGACCCCAACCTGCTACCCCCCTACCCCCATCCCCCACCCCCTCCCCCTAACCCCCCCCTACCCCCTACCCCCCGCTTATCCCCCAACACAAAATTGAATTGAAATTGAATTGGAAGTGAAATTTTCCTTCTGTTTTTCAATAATTCTGGATTTCCACTCCAGCCCTCTCCCCCCCTTACTCCCTCACCTTCCCCTCACCCCCAAACCTTCGAAACGAAAGGTGAGAAAGAAGGGCTTGCGCAGCGCTGCGCGGTGACAAGCTGTGAGCCCACGACTACTGCTTGAGAGTCAACACTGAGATGATCAGCAGGTGATCAGGTAGATAGCATCGAATCCAAATTGAATTAGGTCATTGAGTTAAAATTGAATCGAAACTGAATCAGAATTAATTTCCATAACACTCTAACCTAGAGACTGGGGATGTCATAAGCTTTAGGGCTTAGGGCTGGAGGGTTTAGGGTCAAGGATTTGGGGTTTAGGATTTAAGGCTTTAGGGTCCACAGTTTACCGCTGAGGGTTGAAGGTTTCAGGCGCAAGGCCCCAAATCCTAACAGTGGACAATCAAATGGAAAAGGAAAATGAAAATTGAATTGCACTACTAATCAGGATTCAGGGCTTGAAGGGAATACTGGAGAATCAAATGAAAAAGGGAAATGGAAGCCTAGTGCTTTTTCTTTGCTGCTTACAAGTTTTGAAATGGTAAGGGGGGTACGGGAGTTGATAGCTTTGGTGGTTAGGGTTCAAGGTTCGTTTATCCCTCAGTACATGTATGACATCCCCCACTCCCACTAAGCACCAACAAGCCCCCAAAAAAAAACAACGTGAGCCCCTTGATCCTGTGTAATACAGCAGTGTTTATCTTCTTCAACAATCGTGAACCCTGACGGGAGCTTATACCTGTGACACTCCGCTGAAGAAAATTGAAGGTGAAGTTGATGATTGTTACACTTCAATAAATCTCCAAGTATTTTGTAGAAATTGAAGGCTTCCGTGGCGACCCTGCATCTTTCGGCCAATGCCTCCTGTGGCAATCCCCTTCCGAAATAGTGACCCCCACTCCTGCACAATCAAAGTTCCCTGTCTAATATAAGTGCATTTTCATGTGAATTGTGAATATGGGTGGTTGTCAAAAAACAATGGTCCCTTTTTGGGTACCATAAATATTAGGTGCTGTATTATAACAGGGATCCAAAAAGGGACCGTAATTTTGACCAGCACCCATATATGTATCATGGGTGTTGGGGGTGTCCATTTTTGGGGTGAGGGGATGAGAAGCCCTAAACCCTAAACCCTAAACCCTAAACCCGTGCTTTGAAGGTCAGAGCTGAGTCTGAAGTCAGTCGGGGGGATAACTATGTTGGCATTTAGATAGGGATAATGGAAAAGAAAATGGAAACTACTATTATTTATTGGGGTCTATATAGGGATAATGGAAAAGCAAATGGAAACTACTATCATTTCTTAGGGTTTATATAGGGATAATGGAAAAGAAAATGGAAACTACTATGATATATTGGGGTTTTATATAAGTATAGTGGAAAAGAAAATGGAAACTACTAATGTGTGCCACGAATTGTGCTGTGGAATCTTGCTTTTGTACCAAGCTATAATGGGTTGGCCATCAGTTCTGACTGCAACCGGCGGCATCATTATCTTGTCCCACTCTCCCTGATGCCAGAACACATCCACAAAACCTCAAACCCCAACCAACATCAAAAGCTGCCAATTCCAAAAGCATACGCCCTGCAGTGCGTTTGCCTATGCCCAAAACCCAAACATCTCTGTTGTACGTAGAATAAGGTGCTGAAACATCTCACACTGGCGATACATGAGGATGATCAGGCGGCTTCATTGGAAATTGGTTTAGGCTTCGACAATCAACACAAGATAAACCCTCTATCTTCACGCTTTCCATGTCCTTTTCCATGTCTCTTCCACTTGATTCTCCGCTTATCACTAGCTGCCCGGATTTACATTCCCCCTCAGGAAATAAAAAGTACCTTCCCCAATATAGGTCCCTCAATAAGGTACCCCTAATTTTGGGAAACCCCCAAATCAAGGCCATCTGCCTGCGACTCCACTTTGGCCGCGGCCATCACCCGGGAGCTGACAGAAAGAGTGCTGCACTGCTTTGGATTGAGAATATCTGCGTGGAGTTTGGGATATATCCTAAACCCTAAACCCGGTTTTAAGCTTTAAGGTGCATAGTTTGTCTAGGGTTCAAGCTTTTGCGTCTTCGGCTGCTTCATAGTACACCGCCTACTTTGGCGGCTGTGGCTTGAAAGGGTACAGAATAGGCACATCAAGATCTCAGAGCTCCAAGCCCTAAACCCTAACCCCAACCGCAAGGTTTTGGGCTTCAGGCTTGGGATGTAGGATTCTGGCTTAAGGCTTTAGGGTCTGCAGCTTCTTCGCGTGTTACGTCGCGGGTTTTCTGACCCAGGTCTGAGTCACCCGACAATAACCTCTAATCAAACCCTATCCCCTCAGCCCTTGCACCCTAATCGCTGAATAACCCTAAGCCCTAAATAAATCGGTCTTGAAACACTCATCCGTAAACCCTAAACCCTAACTTAAACCCCAAACCCCAAGTCTCTGCAGCCTGCGCAGCTCCCGGCCGGCGCAGCCTCCCCTGCACTGCGAGGCTGGGCCCTTAGAATCCAGCAGTTGCACTACTATATCAGGGGGGTATATTAAGGTTATATTAGGGTTATATTAGGGTTATATTGGGGTTAATATTGAAAATGGGGTTATAATAGGGTTATACTGCGATAATGGAAACTAAAATGGAAGCTTCTACTCAGGCTTTAGGAAGCAGCCCGCAAAGCGCTGGGTTTAGTGTTTAGTGTTTTAGGGCTCAGAATCCAGAAGTCCGGAAAGGGTTGAATCAGTTCCCGAAAAGGCATTGTTTAGGGTTACATACAAATCTGTATCGGGATATATACGGTTTAGGGTTCCCGAAACACGGGGTATACAGGGATATATATAGGGTTTGGGTTTCCCAAAATTAGGCATTATGTAGGGATATATCGGGATAATGGAGAGGAAATGGAAAATCCTATTTAGCGCTTAGGTTTGGGGCCTGTGGATTTCAGGCTTTGGCCCCCACCCACTAATAGTGACCACAAGAGGTAATGGTAATTATATTAGGGTCCTTCCTTCTATATTCCTAGTATACCACTATTAGTGAGTGGGGGCCCAACCCAAAACATAACTGATTT
>CAJNIZ010016958.1:0-49567 GCA_905231905.1 Symbiodinium pilosum
TCAACTTAGCAGCTGCAACCGGAACTGCCTACTCTTGCGGAGGAAGAGCTAAGGGCTTCAGCTCGTGTCCTTCGCCATCTAGGGAGACGAAACGTCTGGAAGGTGTGTGCGCAGGCTTTTGAGTCACTGAACGCGCTTCCCCCCGTGTCATCTCCTACAGTCTGCCCAAAGCAGTTGTGCACATCTTCACAGGTTCGTGGGAGAGCCTGGTCGCAGGAGTAGACGCCGCGGTTTTTGACACAAGCGGGGGCCAGGCAGAGTGTTCAAAGGGGTGGTGCGTTGCCAGCAGGTAGACCGGTGGCGCTGAGAGCTAGGAGACTATCTAATTTGTCAGATAGAATTATACGCCTTGTAGCTTGCTCCTTCATTGAGTTGGTATGCTCGGACTCCTTCCTTTTCGAACCCAGGAGACGCTCCGTCTCGGGGCCGGGGAGCGGATGTGGTCAGGCTATGCAACGCCATGCGCGTAGAGAGCTATCTTGCCTTTCGCTTGTGAGTCTTTTTTCTGTTTGCCATGTGGCTAGCGGGGAGGTTCGGCATGCCAAATCATAAGGCAGATCCGCAGAAACCTATTCTGCAAACGGATCATCGTTCAGCTGCGCTTGACCAGCCACCTTTTGCAGCAAAAAAGAAGTCCTTTCTGAGCTGCCAACTGTGCGAGATTTGATTGATCAAATATTGATAATGTAATTTTTTATTTGAGATGGAAGTTCGATGACTAAAATTTTTTCCAGACTTTGTGGAGAATATGAATTTAAAAGAAAGAAAGTTCCTTCTTTGAATCCCACTTGCTCGGATTCCATACCGTCTCGACATTTTCAGCATTTGGACTTGGAAGGCAACAACATTGTTACAACCGTGTGGGTGCAGAGGTGCTGCCAACAGAAAAGGAGGCAAGACCTACCAGGTACCAGTGTCACGCCAATCTTGCAACATGCTGTTCTATTGTTCAACATTTTCAAGATCTTTTGAGACATCCAGGGTCAAGCCAACTACAAATGGTCATTGATGACCCTGAAAAAGTTGTTGCGGATCCGGTTTGGGTTCAACAAGCGCATTGATTTTTTGTTGTTGCGTGTTTTGTTGTTGTTGCGTTTTTGTGATGGCGAGCGCTGTGGTATTGTTGGTATGGCCTGCATTTGCATGTATATGCAGCAATTTAACTGCATGTATTATGCAGCCATGGAATTGTTCAGCAGGTTGACAGATGGTTTTTTGTTGGTGACAGTGCCGTGCATCACACATCCCAGCAACATCAGCTGGTACCAATTGGTCTCAAACAGGTTGGCTGTTGTCGTGTTGCCATAGGATCGGCAATGATCTACCGCCGGCGTCTGTTCACTCCGCGGACGCCGGCTGATGACTCACTCAGACGCTGTGCATCTTCAGAGGCTGTTCTTGCACCCATGTGCCTTCAGCATCTTTGTGTCGACAAGCCAGCCAGAGCCATACATTCAAGATGTGTTTGCTGTTGCGAATTGTGCTTGCCGCGTCTTCAGGCTTCAACAGAAAGAAACAGATGTGGGTAGTAGCTGATAAGTGGTGCAACGTACTATACAAAGCTACATGGCAGGTTTTGAAACGGATTTCTTTTGCTCGAGAATCTTACTGCCTCCTGTTTCCGCGTATCATGGTCTGATCATGCGCACATGTCATTCCTACATTTCGAAAACAGCCTGGCCAACTTGGTTTGGATTTCCGCTGCGCTGTCGCTGGAACAAGGTTCTGTCCAAGCAAACACATCACCGCGCGGAACGGACTCATGGAAAGACAGAGGTTGCCAAGGTTGAAATCCTGGATCCAAAATCTGTTCCCAATTACGATCTCCGCGACTTGTTCGCTAAGATGATAGGACTCAACGCAGGTATCAAGTTGAGTTGAAGCTTTCATCGTCGCATGGCTTGTGTCGCCACATCCTGAAATTGTGGAGCTGTGGCTTATGTACTGGATAGCTGCCCTTGTGATGTCCAAACTGTTCACCTGGACTTAGGTGACCTTCCGGCGGAGTTTGAAGCTCTACGACGTGAAAAGCACAGCCAGGCTTGGAGCCTCTCCATGTTGAGGTGATTCAGGTTTGCTTCAATGCCCGTGCTTCACATGCCGGAGGTCCAGAAGTGGATTGCCGCAATTACCCACGTCCTCGGCGACAAGAGCGTTATTCACCCCAACAAGCTGCCTGGAGATATCAAAAACCACCATTTGCGAATGTGCCGGTTTGGTTTACGTCTTAGGCAGCTTCAAAACATCAAAGGACTCAAGACAGAGATCACTTTCGCATCAAGTACCACGGGATGATGTACCTACTCTATGCCCCCACCAATCACAAACAGGACTTGGCACACTTGCATGCAAGCCTTAATGCTTAAGAGATTTCATTGCTTGGAGCCGCTTAACTGGTTTCTGCTTCTTTGGTTGAAGGATGGGTACGAGCTCACCTCAAAACAGAAGTGACTTGGCAGTCAACGCAGTCCAGGTGCCAAGTTGGCTTGCGTGCACTTCAGCTAAGGAAGTCTCTTCTCAATGCCCTTGCCCACATGGGTGTGTTTGGCGACCGGGATGTGAAGCCGGACACAGAAGCCGAATGATTTATTCATGACCAAACCAAGGCAAGGTCGTATACTGCAGCTCAAAGCAGCTGCCCATTGCCTTTCAAATGTACAGCAGTTGTAGCAGCTTACATGGAGCACTTTGAAGAGCACTCTGTCTCAAAGCTTAGCAGATGCTCCGTTGCTCACGCATTGCATTCTGAAAGTGGTGTTTCTAACCAACAAGGGCAGCAAATCAAGCTTATGACAAAGCGTAGAGGATCCATGAGACTTGTTTCTCGCGAAGGCGCCTCCCGGCCGTGATTTGTCAGGCTGCAGCGGGGTTGGAAAACTACTTCAGTGGTTAGTTTGATTCAGTGTGGGAACAGACTCAACTGCAGGTTCGAGTGTAATCCGCGATCCGGAGGCGGGAGAGTGTTTGAGATCGTTAGGGCCACGAAGACAACTTCTGCTCAGGCCGTCGCAGACCGCATTGCTTACCTCTTGTCTCACTCCTCTCCACCATGTGCCTTGAGGCATGGCCCGTAGTTCTGTCAACTCAAGCTGCTAGGTTGCCTACCCTGGCTTTCTCATCTTGCTACTGCGCAGGAAGTTGCGCGAGATCTTCCGGCTGGCACACAGCCCGGAGTTTGAAAATCACGTGTTTTTGCATTTCAGAGAACGGCCGAGGTCGGATCTGCCAATGTGCGGCTGTGCCTGCGAGCTCGTGGATGGCTTCCAAAGTTGCTTTCGGAGACCTCAGCTCTATGCAAGCAGGAGTGGATGCCTCAAAGTGCACGGGGTCAAAAGTTCTCAGCTTTGTGATGCAGGCCTCAGAACTGATGATCACGGAGTCGTGCTTCTTGCAGGGAGGCCTGTGGCCTGCAAGATTTGGGTTTGCTTCCTCTGCTGCAGCCAGGCATTTGGTATTCGCTCAGCATGGATAGCGGCGCTGCTTCAGACATCTTGGACGGGCTCTCTTAGATCGAGTGTCTTTCTGGTTTGAGCCGATATGAAACTTGAGAGGAAACTTCCGCAGGTTCTGAGCTTTTGCGCGGCTGACTGTAGTTTGTTAGATTTGCAGATGCTTTGCAGAGGAGGTATCCCTGGAAGAGCTTCTATCCGCCATTGAAAGTCCTACTTGTGCCTGGCGCTGAGATTGCAAAGGCACACGTAGTGCCACTGTTGTGGGCTGCGGCTATCACTACACTTCTTCCTTGCTTTCTCGTCCTGTTTGTCATGAGGAATCGCATTTACTGGCAGCAAGCACTCCCGAGAAGCCAGAAGCAGCAGAAGCAGCAAGTCCATCCGGAATCTACCTCAGATTCTGCTTTGACCTGGTAGTTTCCATAAACAAGGGGACCCCAATATGGACCCCAAAATACTATAGTCCTTATTATGGGGACACCCAAAAAGGTACTTCCCAATTTTGGGAAACCCCCACCTTGTTTCAATGTATAGAACCTAGGGATTATAGGGTTCTGTAGGGATATATAGGTAACTACTAGGGGTATATTGGGGCAATATTGGGGTTACATAGGGATAATGGAAAAGAAAATGGAAACTACTGTGAGATACCGTGATAGAACCCTAAACCCTAAACCCTAAACCCCAATACCGTGAGCAGGCTCCGGCCTCTTGAAGCGACGAAGGGCTGGCAACGCTTGCGGCTGAGGATGCTCGGTTTAGGGTTTAGGGTTTAGGGGGTCTTTTTTCCAGGCAAAGATGGCACCCTAATATATCCCATTATAGTAGTTTCCATTTCATTTTCCATTATCCCAATATAAACCCAATATAACCCAAATATAACCCCCATACATCAAGCATTTAGGAACTGCAGTTGGCAGGCGACTTGGGATTAAGGTCACAAGCCCCAATGTACCTCCTCAAGGAGATCCCAGCACTGTTGAGACCGTGGTCCAGCACATCAGCCGCTGCAGGGAGGACCCTCGATATCCGTTCTTTTTTTGTCTTGCTTTGCAGGCCAGACCCGAATCTCAGTATTGAGCAGGTGAATGCCAGATACATTTTTGCCCAGAAAAAACGCCGCATGATGACGAATGTTGAATTTTTGCCTGATACGATACTGCTAACCGCATGTAGGGCTCGCGACGAAAGTGTTGACAAACAGATCTCACAGTCGGGCTCATGCCTAGTGTTTACTTCGAAGTTGTCATTTCCTGCAAGTGTATAGTGATTGACATGTCAGGCTGACAACGCATTAGGGTGTGTTGTCTAAGCACGTAGCAGTAGGAGGAACATGCTGTGAAAGGCTGTTTGCCATGGCTATTCGCTGCTCGGAAGTGCCAAGATGCCTCGGCAATGTGCCAGGCCTCGCTTTGCAAACCAGTACACCGAGCGCAGCAAGCCGAGTCATCAGGAAGCCCAGAGAAGAAGAATGGAGAAGGGCAGGTTTCAAGGCAGCAGCCTTGATTCTCGTGCCTATTGCCACTGGAGCTCGCCGGCAGACCCTAAGAAGAGGCAAAACTAAAGTCTTTGCTTCCGAGCCGGGAACGAGTATGCCTACCCCTCATCTTATCAAGGATACTTGGTATGACAAGACTGGCACTCCAGAGCAGGAAGCGGCAGAGATTGAGCCGGCACTGCACTTGCTGCAAGCTCATCGGGACTCCTTCAAACACTTTCTGCAGCACTGGTTTGCTTTCGAGCTCAGGAGGCTGTCAGAGCATGTTAAGCTTATGGAAGACAGTGTTGTCTTCATATCTGAAACTGAGGCTTCACTCAAGGGGATCAAAGGAATTTCAGGGCCGTTGCCGCCAAAAGTTGTGGCTGCGCCAATCTCCGACGTGTTGCCCGCTGCTTTCCAACTTCAGCGTTTTTCAGCTCACCTGTTGTTGGAGAGACTGTACTTCCTTGAAAGTGCAGAGTCTGCAGCTTTGGTAGAGAGGAGGCAGGAAACGTACACTGCAACTGCCGTTGTTCCGATGCACGTTACTGATCGTGAAACCGGGCTGACTTTCACCGCGCAAGTGCGGATTGGAAGTTTCCCAATGCTGCTTGAGGATGCAAGCCTTATTGTTTCCGGAAATCCTTACATCGTGGTTCATCGACTAGAGCGAGCCGCAGGTCCTTATTTCTCTACAGAGAGCCCGACACCTGAAGCAAAACCCTTACACACCCTTGAGCTCTGTACAGAGGAATACTCTCGTATTCGCTGCAGGTGCTACGAGGATGAGGAGGACCTGCTGTGTCTCGAAATTCTCATGCCGAAAAGTAACATTCCCTTGCCAGCATGCTTGGTGCTCCTGGCAATAGGTCTGAAGCCGACACAGATCAAAAAAGCACGGAATGCAGGCCTCATATGGACGAAAGAGCATGACTTCCTTGAAAACAATGATGATGACCCCAGCTGGGTGGCTGCCACAGAGTTGTGCTATTTACTGGATTTAAACACAGAAAGATTTAATGGCGATCCGGTCGCTGCCTTTAACTTCAAAACAAGTTGGTCATTTGGCAGCCGACTCGGTCCTTTGGGAAGGCGCCGCTTCAATGAGAGGCTGGGCCTGGACCTTACAGACATGAAGCTAACTCCGAAGGATTTCCTGGCATCATTCGACCTTCTGGTGGACTCCTACTTTGGAAGAGCCTCTCTGCAACCTGATGATATCGATTCTCTGAACAACAAGAGGCTTCGTTGCATTGGTCAGAAGATGCAGGGCCTTGTACGTAACTGGCTTCTGCAAGTTGAAGAAAAGGCTGGATGTTTTCCTGTGAAAGTGGATGCCGCGAAAGGCACCGGAGTCGTGTGTCTTGACTCATGCGGGGTGCGTGGTTTGAAGGATTTCTGTGTCAGCGAGCTTTGGAAGGAAAACAATCGACAGATGCTCGATTGCGTGAACCCACTTGCAGAGGTTGTTCAGGCACGTCGTATCAGCCAAGTCAGTGAGCTTGGGCTGGACAAGATTAAGCGAATTCAGGGCATTCGCTTAATTCACGCAAGCCACTACGGTCGCATTTGTCCCATCGAAACCGGGGAAGGCATGAACGCTGGTATTGTGATGGCCATGGCTTCCAACACACGTGTCACACTCGACGGCGAGATGGAAGCCCCGCATCAGCGGGTTTGCCAGGGATGCTAGGTCATTGACGAATAATGTTCTGATTCTTTTTGAGAAATCAAAGGGTAACTGCGGGCAAGCTCAGGATGCTAAGAGCGGTGAGTTAAACAAACAACAGACCATCATGGCCTTCAGGAGTGCAGGAAGTCAGCAAGCCTTGGGAGTACCTCCTGGCTCAGGACGGGAAAGCCAGTCTCTTGTTACGCCAATGTTTGCTGTTTGAAAAGCTTCAGCAGTAGTGGTCTTGCGTACACCATGCTAGATAGATGACGTAGAGAAACCAAGCAAAGCAGAGGACCAGTTTGCCTGTCGAGTGGCTCAGTTCGACACGGCTCATGCATGCAACGGGGCTTTGCTGGCTCCAGCAAGGCCGGAGAGAGGAGGCCAGGTGGGTCCCGTTGCGGATCTGTGGAGAACCCCAGAAAGCGTGAAAATGACACACCTCGGGCTGTTCGGGTCATGCTCACCAACACAGGTTGAATATATTGCTTGTGGAGCTCCGAAGTCCGTAGCTGTCCAGTTGATACCGTTCCTTGAGCATGACGATGCAAACCGTGCACTAATGGGGGCAAAGCATCAGCAGCAGGCTGTCCCTACCCTATGGCCCGAGCGACCGGTGGTGGGTAGCGGAATGGAGGCGCAGGTTGCCGCTTACAGTGCAAGAAACAAGCTCGCTGGGATCGATGGCCATGTGCTCTATTCAGACGCAGCAAAGGTGATCACAGTCTCGTGTACAAAGATCTGCCGAACAGATCCGGACGTGCACACCTTTAGACAGCGTCTTCACCAGTTTTACCTGGAGAACGCGGCCCTGAAAAGCTGGCCAAGTGTCGACAGCTTCAGCAAACTTTGTATGCGCCTTGGGTACGAGGAATTGGAGCAGTTGCATAGCAACTTGACCTCAGACCTGGAGAACCACCAAAAGACACAGAGGTTGCTAAGCTGGTTCGCGCGAGTCGGGATTACAGCAGCGGATGGTAGCAGTGTTGCGAAGTTACCGCCGGTGGAGCGGGAAGAACCCTTGCCGGAAGGATGGATCGAAACGGAATACTGCATTCACACAGAAATGGTGCATCACATGATGACGGACTGTGCTCCAACCAAGAAACACACACTGGTGCACGATACGGTTACTGTCCGACCAAATGAAGCAGTTTGCGCAGGTGATTTTGTCTCGGAGGGACAGGGTATGTCTGGTGGTGAGTTAGCGCTTGGCAAGAATCTTGTGGTTGCATACTTGCCATATGAAGGCTACAACTACGAGGATGCCATCGTCATATCTGAGAGAATCGTGCGGGAAGACATCTTGACGTCTGTGCACATAGAAGAAATCACTCATGAGCTTCAGATCGAGGACGTGCTGTGCGATCAAAATGATTTTGATGGGCGATGTCACACGTTGAACGGGTTGGCACCTGAAGGCTTGTGGCTTGAGAGTGGGGATGTTGCGATCAGCTATTTGCGTGAAGGAAAGGGCGAAATCAGGTATGTACGCCTTCCAGACGGTATTCAGGGAAGGGTGATTGACTCAAGCATCCAGACTATGGATATCACGAGTTACGGCCATCTTCAGAAGACACGAGTGGCATCAGTTTTGATTGCCGTGGTTTGCCGTATACAAGTTGGCGACAAGCTATCTGGCCGTCACGGAAACAAAGGTATTGTGTCCAAGATAGTTCCGGATAGGGACATGCCCTACTTGCCAGATGGCACTCCAGTGGATATTTGTTTGAACCCTCTGGGAGTTCCTTCGCGCATGAATGTCGGGCAAATCTTTGAGAATGTGCTGGGAAGCGCAGGGCGGTGGAACGGTGAAGAATACCGAGTGGGATCTTTTGACGAAATGTTCGCAGAAGAAGCATCAAGAGGCCTGGGAGTTCCGAACTTCAGAATCCATCTCAAGTTCGGCTAGGTGTTTTTTTTGTCTTAGTTAGGTCTGGTCTTCGAAGCGTTGCGACGAGCGCAGATGGCCTCTGGCAACAAGTGGTTGTTGGACGCTGCATCTCCTGGCAAGACTCGCGCCCACTGCCCAATCAAGTAGTCACAGTGAGGGTTGAAACAGGATGGTTCCTTTTGGATGTTTGTTCCTTCGTGCCGATTTGGGATCTTCTTGACCAGAATGAAACAATCAGCAGAGGTGCTGCATGTCCACAACTAGTGAAAGCGCAGGACGTCAGAAGGTTGTGGCTTGCAGGATTTTGCAGTTTTCAAGAGTGACACACACCTTGGAGGATTTCTTAGGAAAACTGGTCAAGGGACTTTCTCGGCATGATTTCTTGGACCTGCAAGGTCTATGATGGCAGGACAGGCAGGCCTCTCGATACGCCCATAACTGCTGGAATCTCGTTCCTTGTCTGCCGGCGATGTTCTCGTGAAGGGAAGCAAAGGCCATGGCTTGGTATGCTGCTCTGTTGTCTGCTAAGGTACATCATCAAGCTGTGTCACATGGTTCGCGCCGCTGTACTGCACTTCATTGGCTGGAGTGTCTGGAGAACGTGGCCCTTTTGCATGGATTTTCATTGCCTGCTTTGTAATTCAGAACACCCTGAGATGGCGAGTTGTGACGCCATGCTTATTGCATGGCATTCTGCAGTAATCAGCGCATGAATGAATTGTGGCACACGCTCCCAGGACAAGATCCACACGCGGCCTTCAAGTGCTGGTAAATACCATGTGGCTTGTCTGATTTCCTGTGAGCTTGCAGCAGATCCCAGTCCCTTCTTGAAGCTTGACTGATGAGGTCATCACTCAGCAGCCAGTCAAAGGACGCACCCCAGCTGCATTTGGGGTGCCTGTGGATGTGCTTCTTCCGTGGTTGCTCCAAGAAGTCAAGATCAATTGATGTCGGTAGACTTTTCCCTTTTGACGATGTGGTCTGCCCTTCACATTGGCCTCTCTCTTGGTTTGTTCTGGGAGGGCCGGGAACGAACGTACAAAGAAAATCTTGTGCTATCCAAATGCAGACCTGTAATGGTGTGTAGGAGTGTGCCGGGGGGCAGTAGGATTGACAGCTAGTAAAAGTGGGCATGTGACCTAATGAGCTCTAGTTTAATCGCTAGTGAGAGTGCCGCCTCGGCGGCGAGGCTGGGGCGGAACGTAGGCAGCTGTGTTGCAAACTAAGAGGAGGATGAGGCTGCCCTCAGCTCTCCTAACAGCCTACCACAGAAACTCCATCCAGCGGCAATATGACTGTCACGCGTGAGGTATCTGTTCATCCGTGGGCGCATAAAGTGCAGGGATAGAGAACAAAAGCGAAAACTGTACATGCTGTCCGGGCATCTCCCTGGGCCTTATACGATTTTCTGGTGGTGGAGCCTGGTCGGGAGAGTCCTTCAGTACTGAGTCCACATCGTCACCTAAGACACCATGTCAGACTCGAAGTCGCATGTTGCAAATTACATCGCAGATGATGTCACCCAATCCGGGTTTTCTGATGGTCCCAGTCACCCAGCCGCACGTGCGGCAACTAGTTATATTCCTATGCTAGTAGGCCTCCTAATTACACCCAGGATCCCTCCTGGATTCGTCTGCAAGGCGAGGGCTGTCGTTAAGCACCTGATGTACAGGCTTAGCTGAGACAAACAAGGATCTGCTCGATCCGGCCCAGCAGCGAAGCCCGGACAACGGGGTACAGTACTTGGAACGGAATCCGAAATGTTTACTTACGGAGGTTTCGTGCAGCTTTTCAGGATGAGGCGTGGCCAGAAACACTATGTGATCAAAGAAGTGCTTGGTGGGACTTGCTGCCAGAAGTCAATCGGCAGCATTCTGAAGTTCAGTTAACTACCAGCAAGAACGGTTTTAAGTTCATAAGACAAGGCTTTGTTCACAACACCCAACACAATGACCAGAACGCCAGCCTCCGAAAGTAAAAGGAAAACAAGAATGGAAATGGACACCAACCGTGGAAAATGGTAGTTTGTCCTTTGAAGCTGAAAGCTCGCCTCCGCAGGAACTGTGGCTGAAGACTTCATGTACGAACAGCTGGTAGAAGGCGTACAACGTGTAGAGGCTTAAAAGACAATTCAAATGGCTTTAGAAGCAATCGGCATTTAAGTCAAAAGGACTTGCCCAAGTGCCATCAGAGCTCCAGCTAAGCAACCCAAAGACTGATAGGCGGACATCGGTAGCCTGAAGTCAACACGCAAAAGTCAAGTTGTCCAGCAGACCCTCAAGGGCTCAAGTTGCCGAGGAAGGGGAACTCCTTGAGTGGCCACCGCAACATCTTGTTAAAACCCGTCGATGTATTCAATGTCGTATTTGATTATGACCGTAGGTAAAGCACTTTGAAAACACCTCTGTCTGCCTCACAGGAAAGGAGAACAGGAGCCCGGCAATTAGCTGCCGATTGCGCGTTCTTCAAACACAGTGGAACCATCCGGATACTTGCATCACCTCTGAAACATTTCATGTATAACTGAAAGGGTCATGCCCTCTAATCAGCAGCGACACGGGATTCGCTACGCTTCTTTACAGATTCACAAAACGAGTCTTTGCTTTGATCCAGATAGTTGGGCCACTATCTTTGTGCAAAGCTTACTGCAATAAATAGCTCCATCCTGTGTCACTTATGCCTATCACATGTGATCCATCTGTCTATCCGTGCCCACAGTGCTTCAAGGACACGGAGTAGAGCAAGAGAGAACACGAGTGAAAACTGTGCGACCCACCCCAGACTTCCCCTGCCTGATGCCCGCGGTGTGGTCGGCCATGGTGGAGCAGCACGCTCCTTGGCCCTGTGGGTCAAGACTTCCGAACATGATGAGAAATCGATCCCCATGCCCTCGAAGTGGCCTCCCGCCTTGGTGGGGCATCAGCTCATGGTGCTGTTGGTGAAAACTATTGTATGAGCTGGCGTAAGTTGGTGGGTCCAGATTGTTGCATTTCTTGAGATTTCACTACTTGCCTTGTATGCCGTGCACGTAGTGCGGCATGTGATGCATCCACTATGCATGGTCTGTGAAACGACCATGGCTCAGAACCCCAGACTGGTACGTGTACCATTCGTTTTCGTCACAATCAACAGTTTGAAATGCCCTTCATTTCACCAGTCAAGCTCCCATATGAAACTTGGGCAGCCAAAGCAAGTGGCACAATAAACGTTGTATTCTCATACTTCAGCCAACATTTTCTCTGCAGTGAACTGATTGTGAGCGCCCAGGCAATAGAGGTGGTGGCTTGCGCTTGGGCGAAATGGAAGTCTCTGCACTGGTGGGTCATGGGGCAGCAGCAACCTTGCAGGACGCGCCAAGCGATGCTGGTTGGTAGAGTTTTGCTGCCATTGCTATTTCAGGAGTTGATGACCGTCAAGTCAGATGATCTGCAGGGAAGGTCACAGCTTCGTGACGCACTAGAAGAAGGCGGACCCCAGCACGCAAACCTTGAGTCAGTTGTGCTTTTGCGGATTCTGCCAGGGCAGACAGTGGAGCTGCCAGCAGGTGCAACTTCCGAAGGGCAGCTGAACCTGCAAGCAGAGCTGGTTCAACATAGGCAGCAGAGCAAGAGCAAGTTGGTTTCGCGCCACCGTCCCTGCAAGTAGGTTCTTTGATCACACGTAGGTGAAAGCTGCATACCGGATTATTGCGAGAATGTATTGTATGTTGCAATAGTTGTGAAACCACCTTGCTATAGACAGCTCCTTCGTGAACAAGTTGAGTTTTCAGAAGCCTGATCTAGCATCTTGTCACATTTGTGCAGACACAAGGTATTTGGCTTTCAGTCGTGAGCTAGCGGCAAGTGCCCTGGTCCTCTCCGAGGGTGCTTGGTCGGACGATGAGCTGTTGTAAGCGCCGCCATGCTTGCAACAATTGGGTTTCACAGCCAGCACACGCCTGGTCCAGTCAGCGCGACTGTACTGTGGCTCTCAAAATCTCATGCATGCATGTCAGCAGCGCCTTTGATTGTAGGTTTGTCCACAGTATGTCTAGAAATGTTCCCCACCAACTCCACCTTAACTTCGCTGCGGCTTGGAACAACCGGCCCATGTCTTGTAAATAGCCTGGTGTAGATGCATTCCTCCGATTGTATGCAGGACTGTGACCTCTTGCAGGATGCAGGCCTGGGATCATTGTCGCGATCTGACTGCTTGCAAATGCTGACCGCCGAACTGCGCTTGGTGCACCTTTTAAGTCATCATATTGGTTCAAAGTCGTCACCAGTACTGGATGAAGCAGCGGTGCTGCATCAGGGCCCTCAGAAAATACAGCAATCAGACAGATTGTTGCAGGTGCAAAGAGGGCATAGGGAGATCAGGCCTACTTGCGTGCCGCACATTGCAAGGTCAGGCTGTTGGTGGGGGTGACATCTCGCTGTTGGTGCTGCGCAGGCAGATCTTGTGCTGGCTCACGTGTTTTGACAAGTCCACTCTGAACATAATCATCATAGCTGCAGCTGACATGCGCCAGGTTGTTGCGAAGCATGAGTTCGGCCACCGCTTCGGTACCTGAAAGTGTGCGGGGAGGCAAGATACATCAGAGGCTCGTGCGATGTCTGGCAAGTGCCGTGGAGACATGGTCAGGTGGGGGAGGCGTCGAAACGGGGTCTTGAGAAAGGGATAGTAGTAGTAGTAGTAGTAGTACTATTACTAGTACTAGTACTAGTAATTTTAATAGTAATTGTAAGAGTAGTAGAAATATTAATAGTAATCGTAATAGTAATAGTAGCAAAATATTAATAGTAATGGTCATGGTAATAGTAATAGTAATAGTAATAGTAATAGTAATAGTAATAGTAATAGTAATAGTAAGTAGTCCTCATGGTGAGACTGACCAGGTGGCTGCAGCAGGCAGCAGAAGGTGGCAGTCGCCCGCCTTGCCGTTCTCTGGGAGATTTTGGAACTGTGTACGCGATTGCACCCATGCTGTCAGAGTTGTCAAGAGCTTGTACGCCTTGCCTCCCTGATTCTTCATGAATGTGTGGTTACACCAGACTTGTGCTCGTCACAATTGCAGCAGGCAGTTCTCAAGACCCTGCATGCCTTGAGCTGCGAGCCGCACTTTGCAATCCTGCTGAAAGATCAAGATAGGAAAGCTGGTAACTCACTCTTGTCTTCACTGCTGGAGCTGATGAAGAAGAGTGGTGGGGCTGCAATTCGTCTAATAGCTGGTACGCTGGCCAATGCTGCTTCAGCAAGTCCGGAATTCTGCAACACACTGAGCACATTCTATGTGGATGACAGCTATTACCGGCAGTTTGGCCGGGTGCTTGGGACAGATGTAGAGGATGAGATTGCAGGAACGGATCCCTCGCGAAGCACTTTCGCTGCATCTTTGGCAAGGGCTTTTGCCGGATTCTCGCCTGCTGCTTGCACTGCTTCGCAGGACGCTGAAATCCACGTAAATTGCGCCGTGGTGGGGCTGCTCCTTGCCTGGCTGGCGCAGGGTTCCCCTCATGCAAGCGGAGTTTTGGATCAACATGTGGGATCACAGTCTTTGATCGACCTGCTGCGAACTTTCACGATCTTTCAGGATCATTGCGGCGTGCTCACTGACACCTCCCTCATATGCATGCATAAGGTCATTACGTCACTAACGAACCCACTGCTGCCAGATGTTCGGCCGGCCTCGCGCTGATTTATCGCGGTATGTCACACACCAGAGCGTAGTAGGCATCTGAGTTTTCACCCTTCCGATGGACATGCCACAACTTCTGGCAGATCAATGTCCACTTCCGAATCCGAAAGTGATTGAATTTTTGAATGAGCAGAACTGCATGGGAGTACTCGTTGAACTCAGATGTTGGGGTATGAGTACGAATAGCCATCACATCATACAGAGCTTTGTCACCTGATGCTTGTGGTAGCAGGGCAGTTGGCCAACTCGAGAGAATCCTGTTCGGGTCAAACTGGATTCGAGATTCGATTTGCCCTGGCTTGAGCTCTGCCAAACTGGGAGCCATGGACTTCACCCAATAGAGGGTGTTCCAAGGAATGCTACAAGCAGGACCAGCAAAAATGATTCCGACTGATGATATGACAAAATGAGACGTTGTTCTTGTCATTAATGAAGATGGTAGAGATGGTATAGCTGGATGGACTACTAGCAACAGCATTCGTTGAACGCTACCGTAGCTATCATGGTAATGGTTTCCGGGTTGGTAGGAATGCTAGTTGTATCAATGCTGAGTGACATTGAGGCCTTAAAGATGGTTGAGATGGTCTGAATGTTCTAATGCAGAGAGAGGGCCTTGAGAAAGAGAGTCGTCCAGGTTTGGTCACTTGCAGGCGTCTTTCACATCTTGAAAATAATGCATGCGTCTGCTCAACATCCACCTCTGGATGTAGCTTAGGGAACAAAACATGAATCTCGATTCAATCAGTGCTAATACTTGGAACAAGAGGATTTGGAGATCAACCTTTCCTTTCCATTCGTTCAAAGCAGAGGGCATGCACAATGGAGCTGATTTAGGATTAGCATATGTTGATATTGGGAGCGCCTTTGGACGTTTATTGCAATGGCGCTGAGGCCTCAGTCTTCTAGGGCATACGAGCTCCTGAACGGGATCAGCAGCAGCACCTCAACTCGTTGCCAAGGTGTGCACCCCTGCCTCGTGAGATAATCAAGTGGCTCCAGAGTTTGGACCTCTCTTTCAGTGGCTTTCTGAGACAATTGAGTGCTGGCGCAGACGGTTGACAGTGGAGATCGAAATGAAGCCTGGCAACACCAAGGCATCAAGAACCCAAAACGGGATCTGAGCAACGGCAGCGACCTCTACCTGCTGCCGTGTAACAGGGTTCAAACGTGTAAATGTTTGTTCCCATGTTGCTAGGTTACCTTGTGGCAGAGATCTTGTCCAGATATCATCCTCAGGACCGGGTCGATTCTTGCAGTGCTTCCACAGTACGATCAGTCCTTGTGGCGCATTGCAGCTAGATTTTAAGCTTTGGTCTTGTCTCCATCGTTGTTCAACGTGCAGGATGTGGACATGAACACTTTCGAAAATGGCTCTAGGTTGGAAGCAAAGGTGGGCTCGCAGCAAGCATTCGCTGTCCTGGTTTTCTTGGTTTTGCTCTATCATATCCATACCTGTATCCCTGCTTGCAGGTCGACAATTGGGAGCAATTGTACAAGCTCTTTAGAAGAAAGGGCATAGGCAGACAGCACGCTGTGCTTGGATGCTGTGTGCTGAATTTGCAGCTATGCGGATGTTTTGAAGGCATATCCAAGGCCGAGTCTGCGACCAAGATGTTCTCTGCATCAGCCATCTTCAAATTTTTCGAAGCCAGTTCTCACAAGGGGCCATGTGCAGGGGGATGGGATATAAACTGCAGAGTGTCTTACAGCTTCGTAAGGAGTCCACACCAACCTCATACGCGTGAAATCTTAGAAGCTGGATGCACAAGGTTCGATCCTGTGATCCACTGTGCTCCGGGTGCAGTCTGGCTTGTTTGGGGTCCCTGGGTCTGTGCCCTTGAGCATGGAGGAGCCACATGGTGCAGTTGAATCCGCGTAAGATGGCAAACATATTCATGACAGGTGCGGCAGTAATGCTTATGTACAAGATATACACATTTCTCACAAAGTGTGTTGCCCGATCCTCAGTTTTCTGGTCACAGAAGGATACAGAAGATATGTGTTTTGATTGTGTCTGCGAATACCTTGAACATGCTCACCGTTGGTTGCGATGGTTCATTTTGTGCTCAGAAAAGCTTTTGCCAGCACCAAGACACAGAAAGATACAACAAGGTTTTAAGCAGGCTTTGACAACCTCACCGCATAAATCACACTACTCTGCTTGACAGTACGGATTCATACTTCAAGTGATGAGGGCTTTATTGCTGACTCCTGAGCGGCACTTGAAGGGAGCCTGGTTGCTGACGTTGCAGGCGCAACTTGAGCGACTTCAGCCGGAGAAAGTCGATGTGGACATTGTTTGCATTGAGCACTGGGGTCAGAAGAATTTTGAGATGCTGGAAGACTCGCACTGGAACATTGCAGTGAATCGAGTCTCAGATGCTTCCGAACCCCCAATAGCAAAAATGGCCCTTGTCATTATGAGGCAGCTGGAGCTCCGTGGGGTTCCTGTTATAAATCCCAGTGCGGCATATTCTTTGTTGATGAGCAAGTCTGGGCACCATGCCGTGCTGCGTCTTGCCGGCGTAGCAACACCAGACTCAGCTTTCGTCAATGGCCTGGGCTTGAAAGAAGCAGATTACAGCCAAGCACTTTCTTTGTTGTCGAATAGTTTTGGTGAATCTCTGGAGGACAAGTTCCCCTTGCTGTATAAGCCATGCGCTGCAGCATATGCGAAGGGAGTAGTTACAATGCAAAATGCGGAGGATCTGCAAGACTTTGCCCGCCAAGTCCAGTCATCTGTCACCTCCTCTTGCCAAACAGTGGGCCCTTTAGGCAACGACTTCACCGGATTCCTGCAAAAGTTTTGTGCCCCTGATCAGGGCCAATATTTCCGTGTTTTTGTGCTCAATGGGGCGTTTCAATGTGCAATCAAAGTTGTTCCTCGTGACGAGTCGGGGCCAGGAACAGCATCGGTTACCTCGACATGTGCCTGCTCTGCTAACAAGACATCATCCTCCCCTCTCCGTTTTTTCGCCTATCAGCCTACACAGGAGGAGGCAGACGAGGCAGTTCGGATTCTCTCAGCAGTGGCTGGAGCAGATTGTGGGTCAGTTGAGTTTCTGTACCTGGAGGGCAGGCGCCTTTATTTTGATGTGAATCTCCTGTCCCACCTGCCTGTGCTTGACGAGTCCGAGGGACACTTTCCCGGCTTCGAAGATCCTGGCGGCATTTGGTCTGACCGGAATTTTTACGCTGAGCTTGCCGCACTGTGCCTAAAGAGAGCAGCCTGAGCGGCAAAAAGACTCTCACCTTGGCAGCAATCCAAAGCACTCACACGAGTACAGCTTGCAGGGTTGTAGACCTGCAGGTCCAAGCACACGCGCCCATCCAGGCCTGCTCTTCCAACGAGAAAGTTTGCAGTTTAACCCTGGCCTCAAGTTCCAAGTTGCTGTTTGGAAGGAATTGGTTAACAACCAGCACGAGCTGCCATCCTTCATGCGGGACGGGCCTGCTGTCACGTGCTGACTGGAAGGGTGATTCTGCGAATGCATTGCGAGCTGGGGATGGCTCCTGCACATGCGTAGCTTCCAGTCAAGATGGCATCGTGGATTGTCGTTGCTATCTCTCAATCTTTTCACAGATCGGTTTGGCCTTGCCTTTCATGTATGTCTTTCATCTTTCTGATGCACTCATGATCGTTTCAGGACACAGCATCGAAGCGTTTGAAAGATCCGGAAATTTCCCGAATCCAGGACAACGCCTGACGTCTTAGCTTTGCGTGTTGCTGCAGTTTCATCAAGACCTTGCTGACATGAAATCAACATGAAGATGCCTACTGTTCCCATTAAGGTCGAAAGGACCATTGTTGCCATCGACACTCTAGGTGTTTTTCACCAGGCCCGCATGAGAATGATGCTCATATTGCGTGTATTCGGTTGACACGCATCCTCCACGCATGATGCAAGGAGCGGCGTGCGATCAAAGCTACAGAAGTCTGCATCTCAGCTTCTTAGACATATTTGGCTTTACCTGCGTTTGCTTCGCTGAGGCCCCTGCTCTTATCAGGCAGGAACGAAGATTGCGAATGGGTCTGTCGCAGGAGATCTTGTTTCACTACGCGAAGCACATCGAAGCACTACTTAAAACATGCTTGATGGGACTGACTGATTTCATGACTGCGAGGTGTGTTTGCTCAAGCATGAGCAAGCAAGCACATGCGAAGAACACTTATAGTCTTGGTCTTCAGGTGTATCTGCCTGCTGAAATTAGCCCAAGCCCTGTGATGCCGGCGTCTTGCCATGGAGCAGCACCGACGTGCAAATCTGCTTATTCTTGCATCGGTCACCATCTCCTGTTGGCCCCTCACTCAGATCTGAGACTCTTGAGGCAGTACCTGTAGCAAGTACTTGCTGCCAGTGACTTCAATCATGCCTCAACGTGAAGTGAAACCAGTAGGAGAGTCTATGTGTATCGCGCATCAAGGTCGCAGTTGCACCTTATGACGAGCTTTTCAGGCTTGAAATCTGTTGCCGTGCTTGTGGTTGTTGCGGACAGAAGTAGCTGGTCAGCGGAGACATACCCTTGCAGCAGGTATACGGCCTTTGCGGCATGTGTGTGCAGCCCAGAGAGTTCGTGTCTTGACCACTTTTGAGTACAGCGGCATGTTAATCTTGGATTCGCGAACGCGCACAGCTTAGCTTGATCTAGTCCGCGGACCCAGTTGCTGGCACAGTCACAGGAGCGAAGAACGGATTCATCGCCAAAGACTTCCCAGCCTCAGGAAGGGAGGCTACCTTGATCAGGACTGACAACCTTGCGAAGTTTAGGAATTCTTTGCCCCTCGCTGCTCATCTGACACTGCGAGTTGTAAATCCAGTGTACGCCTGCAGGAGTGCAAGGACTGATTATCGTGGACAACAGAAGCTGAAGGCAAGTCATTTCTAGCCATCGGTGCAAAAGCGAACTGTCGGGGAGACTCTTGAATCCCTTTGATTCTGGACTCCAGAGTTAGAAGCACGAAGCCACGAAGCTTATGCTAAGCTGCCTGCAAGCTAGCTGTTTACCTGTCTGTTCCAGGCATATTATATCAACACGGACTTGGACGATTTGCGGAGGAGTGGTCTTGAGATTACCTGTGCGCAGTTGGATTTGGCTCTTTGGCTCACTGAGCAGTAGAGGAATGTAGAGTACACCGAAATTACCCCACCGAGGCTTGCGAACGGGTTGTGCCTCCAAAGCTGAGCAGTGAAGAAGTTCTTCATTGCGTAGACACTACACCCTTGCGGTCCTTTGAGCTGCTGGGATGAAGATGGATGGTTTATCGGAAGTGAGGCAGCGCAGGTGTGTGGATGCTATGATATGCCACGGAAAACTTGCCTTGCAAATCCGAAGGATCTGTTGAGTTTAAATGAGGTTTTGTAGCCTTAAGATATGTTTGTGCAGAGTGACTGAAGGCATGGGGTTGATCTGAAGGCGCATCTGCCTACAACCTCTTAGCTGAGGTGCTCGTTGGTGTACGCACATCGTAGCATCCTGCAGCGGATCAGTCTTGGAAGCGAGGCGGCTCTGGTGTTGGAAGCCCCTCGTACTGACTGCGATGTCCAAGTTGGTACATGTCCAAGCTTGGCAGGTGTGTCGCGCTTATGTTTTGCTTAGGATGATGCCAGGCTGAACGGTGCTATCGGAACTGGAGCAGCCAAGGTCCTACCCTTTTCTATACAAATTGTGAGTGTGTTTCTTATTATATATGTTTTCAGGAACTTCTTCAATCTGCAAGACAGCTGGACTTCGTCATGGCAGGATGGTCACTTGACAGACAGTCTGCTCAAACTCTTCCCTTTGGAAAGCTCATGGCTCATGAGCAGCTCACGTGATTTGCAGAGCTGAGGTGTGATCCGTCGTGCGCACATGCCTACTTGGTGTGCTCTGGTTTGCATTTGCTGTTCCAATGCCCAGACGGGAGAACATGCTGCATTGCAATGAGGTCTCCTAGCGGAGCATCTATGCTGCTGAATCAGGGATTCGCACGTTGGAGTCTCAGAGCACGCCAGCGGGCATGGCTCTAGCTTTTCTGAGCTGGCCACAGGTCCAGAGCAGCCAGCGGACTCCATGTTTCCAGCTGCTGGAATGCAAACCGCAAAGCTTACAGCAAGCCAACAACAGTTTTCGTGTCGAAACTCATGCTGCGAAAACCTCAAGGCATTCGTGGATGAGGACCACTGGCAGCCTGCGCTTTGGAGCAGGTATGTGTCATCAGTAGAGGCAGAGTTGCCGCTTCAGCTGCAGGATGTGTTGTTTCCAAGCAGATGTCCTGGTGGGCGTCACCTGCAAGACTTCATTCGGCGCATTCAAATGTCTCAGCTTCCTATCCTGCGGAGCCAGGTATCCTGGAGACATTGGACTATTCTGCCAAGACCGCTCTACGCCTCATTGTAAATCCTACTCGTGCTTCGGCTTGGAAGCACGTTAAAGTACTCTGATGTACATGTACAGCGGTCTATGCGAAGTAAGAACTGCAGGTACTACTAGCTTCTGCGAAGGTTGGCCAGTGAGCAGGGTGTGAAGCGCCTGCCCTTGGCTTTCTTTGGATTTGTACTCAACGCGCCAAGTTTGCAAAATGGGTGCCGCGGTTGTGTGTTGCGTTTTTTCTTCCAGTTCTTGCACTTACTCCTGACTCCGCCAGGAGGATCAAAGCAATGACAGAGAACAGACGGACTCTGTCATGGTCGATGAGGTGAAGGCACATGGTGCAATGCAAATTCTGCGGAGCAGCTTGTATCCCAGTACAAGCATGATGGGGCTGATGACATGAGTCAATGAGGTGAAAGCACTTCAAACAGGAAGTGCTCAACTTCGAAAGACTGATGAAAAGTGCTCCTGCCATGTTTATGACTGCTCACTAGCCATATCATGTAGGCCCTGACGCCGGCGCTGTCTCGGGGGGCTGGCTTGCCAGGAATGGCTTTTTTGAGAAGTAACGCAGATGCGGCAATTGGATTGGGTGGGAGGGGCTGGGAGTATGGGCGATGTGGATGCAGGTTTAGCCTTGGTGGGGCAGGAAAAGCTGAGAAAAGGGCAACATGTACTTGAACACTGGGCCTGGTGTGATCAGTGTTTTCCTCTCACAGGAACCAGGAGGCACCACCTCCGGTCACAACCCCGAGCCGAAACTCGCTGCTGAAGGCACGCTTTTTCCTCTAGATACGGACTTGATTAATCATGTTGATGCAGTAACTGCCAGGCAGTGAGCAATCCTCAGGCATGCTGTGCAGCATTAGCTGGTCTGCAGCACTTCCCTCAGCATGGAATTCCGTGCTGATAGCAGCTGCATTTATGAACAAGCTGCAGGCAGAGTCAGACAATTGCCAAGCCAGTCTGGCACTGGGTGCACTGTCAGTGGGTGGATTTGAAGATATTATGCTGAGAGTGCAGACGTTGCTTCTGTTTCGGCTGACTGCATGCCAAGGCGACTGAGATCATGCGGCCTTTGGTGTTTTCCATTGTTCAAGAGTCCGAGGCGGCTTCAGATACCCGGTCCGCGTTTCACATCACATGATATGCCAGGAGTTCTCAAAGATGATTGACACCAAGAAGGAGGACGGCACATGTTATTATGAAAGGAATGTTTCTGGTTCGCCGTTCTGTCGAGATTGCAAAGCATGCTTGGTATGTTGAGTGGCTTCAGTTTGTTGTCATGTATGCAGGACATCGTAGTCGCATTCATGGAGCAGTGCAGAGAAGGCGTCAGAGATGCCAGAGCCTCACAATCTCATCAACCCAATGCTGTGGGTTGCCAATTCTGTGTCATGGGTGTTGCAAATTGTGTGATAAGAGTGAGATGTCAGTACGATCAGGCCCCGGGCCGAGAGTTGCATCGCGACATGCCTGGCACCCATTGCAGGGGAGGACCCAGGCCATCACATGCAGAGTTTGCTGTCAATTTTTCAAATGCCCAAGGAATGGCGTGGCAACGCCGCCACTGGAGTTTCGGATGCGCGAGATTGAGGCAGCCTCTGTGGGTATCTCACTCCTTGGCTGCAAATGGACCTGTCAGGAGACATCTGTGCGAGTGTTTGAGACGCTGGCAAAACGCGCAGAGCTGCTGGTGAGCTGCTCGACTCTGCTGCTGTGATCCACCGTGCTCTTGGCTGTTTACAGCCAGGTGGACTCGTTGACAAAATCACCTCCAGAATTTTGGAAGGCCTTTGCAGTGCTTTGTAGCTGGTCCGTATATGGACCATTCGCGTTTCCTCGGCGCAGCCTGATGGCTTGCTTGGTGTGCTATTTGCATCAGGTTTGGACAACTTTCTACCCTGCACTGGCTGATTTCTCGGAGTCACTTGCTCAATGGTTTTGTTGTTTGCATATCTTGGTAGTTTTGACATGCTGTTTGCTGTCCTTTGCATTTCACACATCTGCTCTATTGCGCGCAGCGCAGGTCCAGCCCAATCTTCGAGAGCGCGCTGTACTTCTTCAAGAGGTACGCATTGTGCTTGAAGTTGCTATAATGCTGCATGGGCTGTATTCATGCCTCCGCCATCTGAGACCCATGCACTTGAAAGCTGTGTGAAGGCTTGGCGAACTTATGCGGGAGCAGGATGCGATATTGCATCAGCCTTGGCCATGAAGTGGTGATGTCTAGAAGGTGGAGGGCTGGTTAGGGTCAATTTCGATCTTTGCTTCCTTTCCGTTTCTTCGAGCCGCTGTCATCCTAAATCTGACTCCGCTTTCCTCCTTGCACGGATTTCCCATTTCTACGCCAGGCATTTATGGCTTCCACATAGATCATCTATCACGTCCTGCCATCGAGAGAATTTCCAACCGAGGACCCAGCAGATGATGACAGACGTTGCCCTGTCTTCGCTGGCAAAGGCACGTGTTGAATCATTTCTTTCCTCAAGCTCGGTCTGGCGGCCTATGTACTTCTGCTTCTTGCCAGTGAAATCCAGACAAAGTTCCCTCCAGATGTGCCATTCTAGACAATGTTGGCAGCTCTCTACAGATGCTCTTCCCGAGCTGAGGCAAGAACGGGACGATGACAGCCCTTCAACATGTAGATCATCAAAGCAGCAAACCGTACGAAATGCCTCGAGAGGAAGAGACCTCCCAAAATGGATTTGTTGACCAGAGAAACTCAGGAAGAATGGGCGCCACAGAAAGTCCTGAAGCTGACGTTTCCGCAAGTAACGTTTTCCTGACATGGGAGTGAGCATGTTAAGAGCACGAAGCTACAGAACATGATCAGCACCAACGATGCTGCGTGTTTCTGTTTTATCTTAGTTAGTAATGTCCAGAGGAAGCTATCGCAAGATTTCAGGGCAGCGAAGACATCAGCAGCTTTGCTCTGTGGAGTGAGTGGAAGCATGCTAGAAGTCTTCTAATCGAGAAGGTGTAGTTCGCAAAGGTGGCAACAGATCAGGGCCGAGGTAGATACAGTGATTGCCAATGGAATCTCTTTCCAGGAGTTGATTCGATCTCCCGAAAAGCGGGAGCTTTTGTGCGAAGTGGTTTACTGCTTCGTGCAGGAGGACCATTTGCCTTGGAGACAATGGGGTCAAAGAAAAACACTTCAAGAGCTCGATGAATCTCTTCAGGACACCTTGAACCATATCCTGGCGCTACGCGCACTGAAGGAGAAGGCAGAAGTCAAGATGTGCAATGTGCAATGAAGGTTCTTCGTACTACAAAGCCGCTTGGGGAGTTTGCAGGTGGGTGATGACCTGGGGGTCTACGTGTCCTGCTTGCTGCTGAGGAAGAAGTGAGGAAGAATTGCAGTTGCGCAAGACAGGCCCTGAGTTCACATGTCAAGGCTTGGCCAGCTTGATAAACCTCGACGGTCAAGCCGGGCTTTTGGACGAGCACCTGCTGGATTTGTACATATACTATGTAGGGACCACAGACTGCAATTTTGCTTTTGTGATCCACCGACTAGTTTTCTCTCTTAATATGCTAGTCTCGCTCAGCTGCAGGCCCTGATGGCCATTCAGAGCCCAAAGCCTAGGCAGGCCTTTTGTTATGAAAGCTGGCAGCTTGAATAAGTGGCATGGACCTTTAGCTTCGCTGCAGGCTTCGGGTGGCTGGCCTTGCGATCGTTTGCAGTGTCACCGGATGGTCTTCACAGCACCAGCCGGCTGGATTCTTTGAGAGCCACTTCCCAGCTTGGATCTTCCAGCAGAGTCTGGATCGCAGATTGGGCCGAGGTTGTGGCGTTGCTTCCGCACTTATCTGCTCTTGCAAACGATGACTGGTGGGAGGCAAGGGCTTGGACAAGGAGGTGATCAAAACCCTCTGAAGAACATCTGCGGCTGTCCGCAAGGTCCAAGCCCAGCTGCTGCGTTTGTCCGCGAAGCTTCTCGGTCGCTTGTCCACTGAGCGCCTGGGCCTTGGAGCGGTGCAGATTTCCGGCAAAGCGGGATGCTTTGAGCTGAAAAGGCGGCGCTCCGGGCGTGGGAGCCGAAGATGATGGCAGTGCTAGCCTGGAGCTTGCAACAGAAACTGTTTTTTTGCCTCATCAACTGCAAAACTTCAGGTGGAGCAAGCAGAGTTGAGGATGGTGGGGAGGCGTGTGCAAGATCAAAAATCGATTGAAGGGGATATTCTACTGAGCCTGCAAGACTTCTAGCTGAAACATGCTAGGCCAGTGTGGAAGTCGCCATTGAGGAGATCCTGTCCATAGTAAGCCGCCTTTTTGTGGTTAGCAACTCCAAGAACGTTTTGCAGGCCGCATGGTTGTGCTACTCCCCCTGCAAATATTGCCGCAATTTTCTGTTCTTCATGAGGTGGGCCTTTCGGCACTGGTGCATGCCCTGCCAGACTATCCTAATTTGCTGCCAGTCTTTGCAGCTGCCTAAGAAGATTCTCTTGCACACGGCCGACGGTCATGTCCCAATGCATAGTGAGTTCAAAAAATTGGCCTAGGTAGCTGTGCTCTTGGGGCAAACTCCAGCCCTTCGGCAGAGACTTCTTCAGGAACCCGCTGAGGCATACGACGCTGCTCTTGACATGTTTTGTGATTTTGCAACTCCTGGATGACAACAAATTGAGGGCGATGACAAAGCCGGCCGCACCTATGTGCATGGCAACTGCACTTGTACATATGAGGCAGATGTCTCTTTCTTTGTTTCTGTTTCTTGTTGGGTGGCTTACTCATGTGAGATGCTGTGCAAGGAGACCTGCTTGCCAGAGATTTGGCCACATTTGGACATAGCGAAGACGCTGACGATGCAGCTCGAGGCGATGCGGTCATCAGATTTTGTTGCAATCGTGTGTTAGTGTGCTGCAGCTGAAGAAGCATGGGAAACGTGCCAAAGCATGCCATCGCCTTGCGAGGCTAGTCCACCTGACCGTCTGGAGATAGAGCACCTCGAGGTTTTGGACGTACCAGAAGCTTTGCAACTGTGAGAAGTTGGAGCCCAGGTGCTTTTGGCTAGCCTGCCATTTTTCTTTGACGAAGAGGAGGCAGATGAATGGCTCAATGTCTTCGAGAAGGCTGGGTGATCATATCGGCAGCTTATTGAGACTCAATAGCATAAGCTCTTGCGTAGGGCCATGGCCTGAGCAAGAGTCGGTCCAGGGCAATGTGAAACTCTGGCACGAGCTCAATCCGCCTTTCCTGGTCGACTCTGCACATTTTTCGCGAATGTTGTTCCAGCCAACTGGAAAGTTAATGAAAGTTTAGGTCGCGATGATTTCTCGACATAGCTTTGCATAATTGGCTCTTCTCCTCATCATAGTAGTAGTAGTAGTAGTAGTAGTAGACATAGAGGTGGAAGTAGGAGGAGGCAGCCACAGAAGAAACGCAAGTAGAAGCTGGCGTAGAAGTAGAAGAAGTGGCAGCGGCGGCAGCAACGGTACTCGTTACGCTCTAGGGATGGGGCTGCTCGCACTCTCCATTATGCCCTTTCCATTTTCAAGGCAGCAGGAGTTTGAACCTTTCAGCATAGGAAGCGGGGTGCTCCCTTTGCAAAAGCTGTGCGATGCTGGCCGACAATGAACTGAGGTTTGGAAAGTAGCTCTATTGTAGAGATGGCAGTTCTTGGAAGGTTCAATGTCAGCAAAGCTAGCTCGAGCAGCAGAACCGCTGCAAAATTCGCGAGCGATCGCGACTGAAAGGTCAAGCGGTACATCTTCATGTCTCTGGCAAGCTGCTCAGATATACCGAACGTGACAGTTCTTGACCAGATTGTTTTCTATTAGGGGCTTGCTGAGGTGGATCCGCAGCTTCACCTGCTTAGCACCCAAATCGTCCGCAAGTTCTGGGCAGCACCCTCACGTCTTTTCCACCCTTCGACCACATCGGACCTCTTCCAAGCAGCCTGATACATCTCGCAGCCGAGGCAAGCGGCGTTGAGGCGATTGCCGCAAAGACGCGGGAAAATTCCCTGGACATGATGGGTGAGGCGAATCCTGGCCCAGAGGATTTTAGGCGACAAGACCTGATGCTGAACCGAGGCTCTCACCATGCTGTACGATGGCACAGAGCGTGTTGAGGAGGTGGCTAACTTTGCGCAGGGAAACCACGCTTTCTCCTTGATCATGATGGGAATTTTCAGATCGCATCAGGCTGCGGTCATCGTCTTCCTTCGTGAGATGCGCAGTCGCGATGACGATACGCAAGCCGAGGCTCGTTCATTTGGATGGCCAATGAAACGTTGCCTAGATGGCAAGCACACGGAATCATTTGTAGGTGGATCGTATGATCGATCGGTTCGCAGAATCTCATCCAGACAAGTACCAGGCACATTGACCTCTGCTGATGGAAGAGTCGTAGGATGCCAGACTGGGCACTTCTGAGGTTTCGCAGCTGCACACCGTGTCCCAGGACTGAGGTCATTTGGATTGCAGAAGGTTCACATGTGCGTGTCCGTGTGTGATCGCGTATGTCCACAGAGTATAAGGTAGGATGATTGTACTGTACACATGTCAGCAACTTCACTCCAACCGTAGCTAGTGATCAGTCTCACCCAGCGTTTCACAAGAATGTGGCACCTGCCCATTATGCGAAAAGGAACCACCAAATGCTGACAGTATGTTACTTCCAGCCAGCTGTACACCTCCAGCAGCTTTGCTCGATGTGATCCCTCATGACCTCTGGATTCTAAAAACATAATCCCCATAGACACAACCGTCTCAGCTCCATTGTAGCTGCACGGGCCCCGGCTGCCGGCCTACGACTGAAGTCGAGAAGCCGGGCCTGTTGCCGCTCAGGCCTGACGAGGGCGGTGTCGACGTGCCAGGTCGGGGGGCAGGTCAGCGACGTCCTGCCGATGTCTGGGTGGCACAGTGGGGCGTTCACGGGGCCGCTGCCTTCGACACAGCCGTCACTTGAGGGCTCCGCTCTGGTGCCGTGCTCGCTGAGTCCGCGCGCTCCGGCTCAGCAACCGCAGAAGCCTATGAGGCCAAGAAACGCACCGAGCTCCGCAAGGAGCAGCGCTTCCTTACTGAAGGCCTTCAATTTCTTCCTCTCGTTGCGAAGCCTGTGGAGGAGGTTGGGGACCTACTCCAACCACGTGGCGCAACCTTGGTGGCCGGTCTGGTGACACTCCAGGAGCCGAAACGGACCGCCTCCTATGCCTCGCCGACGCGCTCCACCGCGAAAATGCCCGGGAAGTGCTCCGATGCCTGCCCGCCGGGGCAGAAGATCACGCCGCATTTCATGATTCCTGAAGCCTTCGCTTGCCGCCTCCCGTGCTTCAGCTCTGCCTTCCTCCTTTCGCCCCTGTGCTTGCAATGAGTCATCCCGGAGCTGCCCTGCCCGGCCCCTGGCACTCTTTCCCGGCTGTGTGGGCCGATGTAGGTGTACATAGTTATGAGGAGCCTGATGGCCTTACCCCAACGCCCCTGTCCGACCCCTCATGAGACCGGACGGGACGCTCCCACCCGCTGTGGTTTTTGAGTAGCGCTCGCCGTGTGTTTTGTGAGCCCCGCCTTTTTGTACAAGCATCCAGCCACGATGCAAGTCTGTAAAGGCTTGGCTGGTGCACGGGTCTAGACAGGTGATCACGCCCCATATGATATACTCGCTTATTCCCTACTAATCCTCCCAGTAAGAGACTGTTCCTAGCCGTCAAGAAAGCATCATCGAGGCCAGTCGGTGCTCGCAAGAAAGACAGGTTTGCTGTTAAGGTAACTTAGCTTAAGTTCTTTAACAGCAACTCGGTAGAGCTGGGCCGGGCTCTAGTTGCTGAGCTGCACGTTTCGGACAGCCCATCGATCGACTGAGAGCAGCTGGCTCCTTGTTATTGTTGTTGTTCTTGTTTTTGTTCTTGTTCTAGCCTTTCCAGCTCAGGCGTAGGATCCAGGTAGTGCAGCCCCGGTTTTCCTATCGCGCCATGGTGCAACTGTCATCATCCTGAGTGGCTCGGTCCCAATTCCGAGCAGAGCCTCTGGCTCTGAAAGGGGAGGGTTGCTGGTGTGCGTAGCCAGCGGGAGCTTTGCCCAAGTCATTGCGAAACAGCACTGTAGTGCTACACTGTGGCCCCCCAAAAATCTCATCAGAGGGCCATGCGCGAGGCTGAACTACATGGGACAGCCACTTACAAAGGGAGAACTATGTCCCTTTCAGCGCTTGGAGGTCATGCGGGTACACGAGGCCCTAGGCTTAAGATTAGAAGCGTAAGACGTCTGCAAAAACTGCGTGAGGAGCACGGTCTCACAGCGCTAAACACATGGTCATCGGGCAAGCCCGCAACGCATGTTCAGGGCAACTCGGTGTCACAGATTGATTTTGCCTTGACAAGGATATATCAGTCAGAAGGACCAGCCAGAGAGTGCAAGCCAGTGCGCAAATTCAATGTTGCCGTATAGCGTGATGGCAGCCCCTCAAGATGTTTTGGCGCTAGAAGAGGTTCGTCGTCTGATTTCTACGTTTCATGACGAGTGAGGAGACATGCTAGCTCAAAGAATGACGATAGCCCGCCAGCTCGGAACTGCCCATGTTCTTTTTTCCGCGACACGCAGCTGCTGGCGAATCCTGAAGTCTACATGAATTACGTCGAGAGGGAGTCCTCCCAGGATTACCACTGGGGCATGAGATCCTTGATTTTTTATTTCTTTAATCAGCTCAACGACGAGCAAGGGTCGATTTTTCAGGATGCGGCTTCTGACCTCTGTATCTCTTTCCGTGCAGAGGATCTTCAGCTCGAAAGAACCAAAAACCTCTGGGAACAAGAATTCGCGGATGCTCAAGAAGATGTGTGGCGCACACAAAAGCATCCCAACATAGAATGTCCCTCATTGTGGAGTTGCTCCCGGAGGCAGCAAGAGGAGATACTCCCCTACCATCACGTCTTTTTAAATGACTCGATCAGCACGTGCTCAAATGCAGCAGAAAACGCTACTGCAAAACCTGTGAGCTAGCAGATTAAACGCGCTTCAAAAGAGCATCAGTTGGTATGAGGATCACACCTGGCTCCCTTCAAGGCGGGGGAGCCGTCGCCGCTCATCGCGGCGGCGAAACAGTTGACTTCGCTTGAAGCGCCAGGGGACATTGGCCCATTACCTGCAGCAGGTAGTGGCGTTGTCAGTGCTGCCAGCACTCTCGACGAGGTCCCGAGAACTCCTATTGGCCGCTTCTGTTTCGCTTCCTTTTCTCTGCAAATCAGCAGGCCCTTGAAAGCGCAGCCTTCAGCTTTAAACCTCCATTGGTGGCACGGATGCCTAGGTGGTATCCTCTTGGCCTGAATGGCCCCTGACCGTCGCACGGAGCGTGAGTGCCAATAGAACGCGCTTCTTTGGGGAAGCAGGGTTGAGGGATTAACATGGCGTGCGTGTTCATCCTGTACCCTGTAACTTTGGTTCCCGCCCGCCCTCGCGGGCACGGATGCCTAAGTGGTATCCTCTTGGCCGGAATGTCCCCTGACCGTCGCACGGAGCGTGAGTGCCAAAAGAAGGCATTTCTTTGGGGGTGCAGGGTTGAGGGATTAACGTGAATAGCAATTGGGAAGAGTACTAGGAGTATAGCCGACGTCGAGCAGAAGCCGGGGAGACCGAGGTCTCGTGCAGGAACTGGGCCGGGCAGTGGGTTCGCTCAAGGTCGAAGTCGTCTGCCGTCTGCCTTGTGGCGTCCAGCCGCAGACGGTCCCACCCATCCTGGGTGGACCAGACGAGGTGTGCCCCGGTCGCCGGGTCCTGTCGGACGTCGGTCCAGTCAATGGAAAGCCAGGACAGCCGAGGCCTCGAGATCCAGCCGAAGTCGCTTGCGCAGACCAGGATGGGCTTGCAGTCGAGCTCGTCGGAGATGATCTGGGCGTCCTCCTTCCGCATGGTTGTGTTCTCGGCGAGGCCGCCGAATTTACGCTGAGGGAGGCGCTGCTTGATCTTGTCGACGATTTCCGTAGCTTTGAGGAAGAGGCCGGAGTGCAACACACCGAGCAAGCGACGCTGCCGCAAGAGAAACCCCACCTCCGCCAGCTGTTCGTAGACGGACAGACAGGCCTAACGAGCCAGCAGCGCCTCTGCCCGGTTCAGTTTCAGCCTGTCCATCAGCAAACTCGAAAGCCGGAGATGCTCCCAGGTGGCTGGTCAAACAAATTCCAGAATGAGGAGTTGCTTTCCAGACAACCGCAACGAGTGGGAGAGAGTATCCAAAGCAGAGCTTGCTCACACTGGTTGAAGCTGATCTCTCTCCATTTCCTGCAGGCAACTCCAGCCGCGCAGGCACAGTTGAAGACCTGAACATGCGCCGAATTTCGAAGAGCGTGAACCAAGCATTTATCGATGCAACGCAGGATGCAAGTCCTTTTACACCGAAGCACGTGCAAGCCCTTATCCAAACTTTCCTTACTGCAAGAACGTGCTTTAATGGCGAGGATCTGCAATGCAGACGGGGATATCCTGAAGATGATGGCGACTGGTTTCGCTGGCGCTTCCGCTCTGAAAAGGCTAGCTTCACAACGGAGCTCAAGATCAGATACCGTGGTGGCTACCACTTGGAGGCTCTACATTCTGTGATTGCCTTTGGCCGCCTTTTTCCAAGTTCGGAAGTAACGGCTGGCTCAAGATTCTTCGAAGGCCGCCAAGGGGTGTACCTACACCAACCTGAGCGCAGATCCAAGGCCGAAGGATATTCCACCCAAGTAAGACACAGTAGACCACACGTCTACATCGCTTTGGTGGTTGAAGTAGCAGACGATCCAGTGCAATCTTAGAAGAGAGGCAAGGCGACCGAGCAAGTCATCATCGCAAGTGAAGGCGTTCGCATCGCAGCGTTGCTGCTCAAGTTATCCACGAAACAAAATATTCAGTTGGTCTCCGCAGTGAGAGATTGGGCTCCGGATCTCGAGCTGGATCCGGCCGTGGTCTTGAGACCTGCGTTTCTTCCAAGAGAGGCGCAACGAAGTACTTGGATTGGGGCTGAGATTCCACAGATCAGGACTTTCCCCTGTATTGATGGTAGGCATGCTTTGCTCGTCTGATGCACATATTTACAGGGCATAGCCAGCAGAGCTCGCGCAAAAGACTTGCCTCTCAGGGCTTTCGTAGTAGTCAGACACACGTGGCAATTGGCTTGCCTCTCCTTCCCCGATACTCAGGCGAGGCCTAAGGTAATGAATCAGAGGCAGCTCAACTTCTAGCATGCCTGGTACTTCAGCTTAACTGCTCATCCATGCTGATCATGGAGGAGTTGCTCCTATGGCTGCTTTTTCAGACCTTCTGGAGAATCGGCTGTCTGTTTTTGTCTACTAACCACATGCTTGGAGCCACATTTCTTTTCCAGAGTAATGTGGCCATTTTCTGTACAGCCCTTAGCCTCCAGACCCATATCAGCCTAGGCAGCACACTGCGTCCCGCAAACTTTGCAGCTCAGCAGTCGTGTTGTGCACCCAGGTCTGGTATACCCAGGAGGGCGCCGAGCCAACCAACAAACTCATGTTAAACTTGCATCCTTGGAGAAGAGTTTCTAGGAGGTTGCAAGGGAGTTGTTCCTGATGTCAGAAAGGTCCTAACACTCATGCCCAGCTGTCAGGTTGCCATCAACATGCCTCACACTTGAATGCGGAGCAACACAGCAACTCAGCTCAGCCGTATCACACTCCAAGCTTCATAGTCATGGCGCTTTCACCTAAGAAGGCACTGACAGCACTGGCCCTCCTGTTTCTCTTTGGGGCAGGAGTCCAGGAATTGGCAGGGCGACAAGCTCATGTTGGGGATGATGGAGAGCGATCAGGTAAAGTGCATGCTTCCATGTGATGGTCAACAAGTCCATCACGATTGCGCATTAGGTGGTAACCATCAAACCAACCGGGATTTGCGCCCAGAGATGTCGTGATTTTTGTGATGAACCTTCTTGCAGCACCTCACCACTCCAGAGCCTCACATTTTTTGGCTCCTCTTTTTACACTCATGCACCTATGAACCGATCCTGTACATCTTTCGAACAAGGCTCATGTCCATCTGGGCTCTGAACTTTTGTGTTGGCCCCGATCTTTATGCATTTTGGCACAATCTTTACTTTACTCCTTTTCTGACTGCCCAATACTTGGTTCTGGGCCCACTGGCGTGCATCACTTCAGCGGCAAATGCTGGCAGTTGTTTTTTCTACGGATGCCTTGCATCTGCTTCATTCTCCGCTGCCACTCTGGTATCTTTTGGCATCTAAAGCCTGCCTCAAGCAAGTTCTCTCAAAGGAGCCACGTCGATTTGACAAGGGATTATGGTCCACCTTCTGCAAACGGCAACCCCGCTCTTCCCCCCCTTTCCATGTCATTCCGTGTGGGAAAGGTTCTTGGGGGTGCGGCCATAGCTCATCTTTAGAAGGTACAAAATATACAGATTGTGAGTGTTGTGGGGCCGCTGACTTTGATCCACGGCATTTGGTGGAAGAATGTCCTGCCTTTGCTGAAACTCAGAAAAAGTATAGCTTTGTCAGTATTGTGGCATTCTATCGCTTCCTGTGCCCCCTGCGCTTCTTGCTTTCACTGAGGGCCCTGGACTTCCTCCATTCTCACCTCCGCAATCTTATTTCACTGATGGTTCAGCCCTCACCGATCTCCATGTGTGCAGAGTAGCGTTCTGGACTATTGCAGTGGCGCGTGCAATTGGGTCCTTCACGCTTCTATCGGGGGGGCTGCCCCCTGGCCCTCTTCAAACCATTGGAAAAGAGCTTTATGCTATACCAGTCTTGCTTCAGTCCGGAGGCAAGGGCACTGCCTACAGTGATTTGTGATTGTCAGTATGTGGTTGAGGGTTAATTCGACAGATTTGCAATTTCTGCTGGGCTGAGATGGATTGGCTCGCGTCACCTGATTCTGATCTTTGCCGACAGGTGGCGGGCTGGGTTGCTGCCCGAGGCCCATCGGCTATCTCCCTCTCCCTCGTCAACGTCAAAGCTCAACTGGAATGAAGGGCAACGCGGCAGTGGATGAGGATGCGAAATCCTTGTACTTGCTCACAGGCCTGGTCTGCCACCACGTTTCTTCATCATCTCTCTAAAGCCTTCTTTTGGGTACGGCAGAAGGAGGAAAAGGATTCCACTCCGGCTGAAGATGGTTCCTTACTGGACATTGGAATCTGTAGCTCCGGTCCTCTTTTTCCACATGCTGCCTGCTCTGCCTGGGATCCTACATTGAGATCCCAAGTGGGACGAGTCTCTTGGAATTCATGCTTGACCAAATGATTACCTTCTGGACCTGCCTTCCAGTTAACATCAAAACGTACAGGGGACGTTTCGAGGGTGACCCTAAAGTTCATCCTTCTGCAAAGGCATCCCATTGGCTTCCGACACCTCAGGAGCAGCTTTGTATGCCCAAGCGGCTCTCTCAATGGTTGCATGAATTTCTGACTGTCTCTGACCTGGTCTATCCCTCCTTACATGTTACTCCTGGTCCTCGGATCAAGTTGGAGTTGCGACTATTGCTTTTGCTAATTCCCAATTGCATTCCTCTTGCATGGAGCCTCCAAACATGTTGGTTCGAGATCTTGCACTGGCATCCTCATATCCTGGCTAATGGTGGGTTCTGATGTCACCTGTAGCTGTCGGCTCTGAGAGACGCGCAGCGCCACCATGCCCTGCAGCGCCCTTGCCTCGGCATCTCTATTTTTTAGAGGGAGAGACGAAAGGATTACACTTGCACCTTGTAGTCCCAAAAACTACATGTAGCCACTACTCTGGATAACATGTAGTGTTTCATGACATACCTGATCCCTGGTCTAGGCTCACTCACTTTGTTGGATTCTGGGTGAGACCGTCTTTTGGTCGTCCTTAGCGGGGCTTGTCTAGGAGACCAAAGTGCAAGCATGTTGCTGCTTCCAGGGTTGCAAGAAGCAAAGGCCGTGCTCAGAAAGCCCGCTTGCGCCGGCGGATGAGGCCACGTGTGACGCTTTCAATTGCTATTCCTGCTTTTCACACATGTATTTGGAGCCCAAAACGGGTTGGCGGCAGCTTGCCGATCGACATTACTCGAGAGTTCCTTCTCAATGATGGCGTGCATGCTTGCAGCTCAGGAGAGCGGTCTCTGACGGGCTTCTAGACGGACTTCTCACGAGGCATGGAATGGTGAGCCAGGACTTCGGAGAACGAACGCTTTGAGAGACTCAACCAGGTACAGAAGCCTTGGCCACAGGCCTTCAAGGCCACTGCAGTCACGTCCAGTGGCTGCCCAAAATCGGCAGCGCGTCACAGCGTGCGGCGGGGCCTTTGGCCTGCCTGTGGTGACCTTCCTGGCCTGTCTTTGTCACAGAGGCCTGCACTGTGCAGTGCCCTGGGTTTGGGACGTGATGCATGCGACCCTGCAAGGTCACCTTCCACGACGAGCAATGGCATCAATGGACCTTTGTGGCGACCTCAGGCTGTTACCACTAACTGCTCAAGGCGAGTGAGCATAGCAAGATTCCGCTGCCATCTTGAGCGTATTGCAACCTACAAGAGCTACAGCGCACGCAATAACAGCCTCTAGTCACTAGTCGAAGGAACACATCGTTGGGGCCAGATTGTTTTTCTCGAGTTGAAATTAGATTTACCTGTTAGCAGCTGGATATCTCATGCGCTCATGGCATTGTTCATGATGCCATGGACCGATTCCTCGTGCGTCGCGCCAAGCCTGACGCCGGGCCAGATCAGCCTCTTTTAGACGCAGAGGCCGGCCGATTTGGACTGCCCCAGATCACGGAACTTAGTTGTGTCTGATTGCTGAAGATTTGTCGTCTGTCTCCTGCCAACGTTGTTTTAGGGCCTTGCCAGGAAATCTGAAAACAAGCCCACACTCAAGTAGGAGTTGCACTCTATAAGCAAACGCAGTGCGTTTATCATCTCGTCTGAACATACGTGCTTTGAAGAAAGGGACATTCCATTCCTGGATGAGATTCTGCAGCATGATGCGGCGTTGTTTTCACAGTGCTGTCGATGTGACTCACGCAGTGCTATAATTCGGGATTGTACGCATCATATGATCCTTGACTCCAGAAAGCCCTGGCTGCCAGTGTTTTTATTTGTAACAGTCCAAGGGTGATCTTGAAGTGCCAACAAGTGCCGCATCCAGTTGGGTGCTGGGATTTCAGCTGCTTGCTAGAGCTCTAAGCCCTGGCAAAGGTTGCCTCGAAGAGACAGCGGATAGATGGTGCTGGGCTCAAGAGTTATATAACCGCGTGCTTTGTATGCACTTGGCTCCATGGGCACGAAGGTGCCAGAGATACTCCGCAACAAGTAGAGGAAGCCAAAGGCGATCCTCGGAAGATCATCTCTTGGAATCTTAGTTGATCTAGCTGCTAACGCTGCTAATCTAGCCGAGTTTCTTGCGTGTTCTTGTGACCTTGGTAAGCTCGCGGATGTGAAGCCAGGAATGTCAATGGGCTTGCCGTCCAGCTACGAAATAATTGGTGCTGAACTCAGCTCACAGCCGTTGGGGCCACATGGAGAGATGCGGCCGGGAGTGGGCGCATCAGAGGTGGGTGTTGGGGTTTTGAGGAGCATCATCAAGCCATTTCTGGAGAGTGAGCAACCCGCCGCTCGGAACAGATTATTTGAAGACGTGATGTCTGGACTTGACTGGCAGTCAGGCTTCATTACGCCTCAATCTCATTGATACGTGCGTGTGCTGATGATGGCTGACTCATCAGGACGTGATGTGCTTCCAGGAGGTACGGCTTCCAGCAGCTGGACCCAGAGGCCAAAGTGCTCATTTTGGCTTGATGCTCAGCCAGACGGCTTAATTGAAAGCGCCAGAGCTTGTCCGCTCGGCAGCTGGGCTGAGGGCCGAGGGTTAGGGATTACAAGGGAGTGTGATTTTCCGCGACCGTGGCTGGAAAGGAATTAGGTGGACCTGGCCTCAGCCCAACAAATCCGAGTTTCGTCCTTTTGGTTGGGGGGGCCCTAGCCAGGCCTCGCGCCAGCCCACACGAGTACCGGCCGACCAACCAAACCTTCCCGCCACCACCCAAAAAATGAACAAGCACAGGCAGATCTTACCTATCGGCCGCCGGGATGGTGTGGGTTACTCCTGGTCTCCGGGTTGCGGATCTAGGCGCCCAAGGCCTCCGGCCACGGTGGACTTTTGTGCACGGTACGCCGAACTGCAGTAGTTACCGTTAGTGACTTTAGTGTAGGTGCCTGGAGGCTGCAAGCGCGGCGACGGACAGAAACGCTCCCGCGGCGAGGCCGGGCATGGCCTTAGCACTCGGTGCTAAGAAGCCCAGAGATGTGCAGAGCATTGCAGAGCTTTCTTGTGGAGGCAAAGTATGACTCTGCCCAAGAGAAGGCTCGATGTTTGCTGGCAGTCAGAACTTCGTTAGGCTTGGAAGATTCTCGAGGCATGGGTTCTGTGCATGGAAGGCAGATTGGGACCTGGTCCAGCGGACGCTGGTTGCGACCTTCACGAAGACGTATAGTTTCCACTGGTCGCTGGCCGACTGGAAATACTCAGGAGGGCGGATTTAGAGACCTGTCTGTCTCCGGCTCTCCGTCTCTCTCTCTCTCTCTCCTTCCCTTGCTCCATTGAAGCTGCCATCAACGTAACTCCACACGACTTGTTTGCCTGTATCTGCACGTGTGTCAGGCACTTTAATGATGATCCGGCGAAGTCTTCGGCCGTCTCTCATCACCTACACGTGCCCTACGTTTGGCAAGGATCATGCGTCGCATTTTGATCCGGCAGATGCCAAGTGGCACCCAGAGGTGGGGGAGAACGCCGATTGTCGCATTGTCGGAGTGATGGTGAAATCTTCGATGCCTGCTGGGTCGGGATGCTCGCCCTGCAGGGGAGAATCATCCGAGTCTGTGCCTGAGTAATGTGCCCCGCATGATCTGAATGTAAGGGTCCAATCAGTCCCCAGGCTGGCTTTGCAACCTTTGATTTGCTTGCGCAGCTACCTTGGTGCCATTCCGTGCAGTTGTGAGACAGACCGGTTGAACTTTGTGATACGTGGCAGTCTGGCATTGCTCTCCGCCAAGGACGTACTCGCCGAACAACGGCAGCGACCAGGAATCTTTTGCAAGAAGGGCCGCATGGGACAAGGCGTTGAAGGAGGACTCCTTGGATTTCTTTGTGTTTGTGTATGGAGAAATTCAGATCTTAGGCTGGAGAATGCTTTCTCGAGACTGATGGTTAAACTTTCTTGCAGGCAGTCTTGCCTTTCAGAATTGTTCTATACCCGCCCAAGGATGGAGGAGAGGGTCAAAACTGTGTAAACCGGCGCCGAAGCATGCTTGTTGTTCATGTGATGTCTTAGCAGCCTGGGCCAGAAAATTGAAATCGACTTGTGATCAAGACATGCGCAATGCTGCAGGCGAGTAGGTACGGAAACAGGGCTTCTGGGAATTCAACAGAAGAGCTCCTCATTGTTTGGGTGCTCTTGAGAGATCTTGAGAGCAATGCGATCATGGCAGGATGTGGTGCAACGGAAGCGCCCGCTGGTGTGGATGGGGGATCTGAACGTTGCAGCAGAGCGTGTGGAGCTTCGGCTGCTCCATGGTCGAATGTAGGACAGGAGGCAAGTCCTGATGAAGCATATTAAGCCGCCGAGTCAGGATGTGACACATCCGGACTGGTTTGCGCAGCAGTGCTACCAGGAGCAGGGGTTTTCTGCAGACGAGTCTTCAAAGTGTCCATTTTTCGGGTGGACTTGCTGCAGGGCGATCCTGAAGACATGCGTGGCCAGCCTGGCTTCACTGAAGGCGTGGGGTCCCTTCAGTTGAGGAAACATCAGGTTTGTATTCGGATTCTGTGCCAAGTTCTAAAGAGGCGAAAGGCGACGCTTCAAAGAGCTCCTTGAGACTGGTCGCTTGGTGGACGCGTACAGGCTTTGCTCTAAGCATCCGCAGAAGAAAGCTCTGCATCGACATCACATGAAGCCAGGCAGCTGCATCCCGCCAATGACGTCCCTCCTGCGCACTGCTCTGAGCAGTCATCCTCAGAGTGGCTGTAGACGTCAAGAAGCCACTGGCCCAAGGGCAGGACCTTACTTCACTTGGCGAGGACATCCTCCCGTTCATCAGGCTTCGGCTAGTCCTTCCGTCAAGCCAGAAGATTTTGTTCTGGAGAGATGATGCACTGCATGGCAGAACGTTGCGAAATACCACGCGAAAGGATCCTTGTCTGGCAGTTAGAGCCACCATTGAAAGGGCATGTGGAATTGCCAAACTCGGCTTTTGCGCATGCGTCTGTGTCCGCGAACTGTCCGGAACAAGGAATGCGCATCGATTACGCGCTTGTGGCCGAGGACCATGACATGCCTAGTGTTGCTAAAAGGCGGAACAAGCTTCCCAGCCCTCTTGTTGGGGGTGCTGCTCCTGTAGATTCCCCTCCTCCGGAAGGCAGGACGACTCTTGCCCACTGACCCGCTTGAGATCTGACCCTAGTCACTCCATTTGACACTGGCATGCCCCTTGTTGGGCGACCTTGCTTGATTTCTTTCATTTCCGCAAACTTCCGTTGTCCAGGCTTCTCGTGCACAGGCAAGTCACAGAGCGGACTGCGATAGAGTCGCAAGGAGATCTTGTCCCGCTTGGAGGCCTGCGACATTTTGGGCCAAGGTGCCGACAGGAATGGTTTCCTTGGATCCTTAGCTGCAAGAGACAGCTGCTTTTTGGAGCCCTGCAGTTTGGAAGGGTCTGCCTCAGCTGTTCCGGCTTAAGGCAGGGGCAGTGCAAAAGATGCCATGGCAAGCTCTGAGCAGCTACGACAGTTACGATTGTTTGAGGCACTGGGGCTCGAGGTTCCTGTATTGCCAGGGAGTCTTATGAACCACTCGGTACTGCAAGGGCCGGGTGGCACACAACAGAGGATAACTTTGGCCCCTGGCGCTACGCGACAGGGCATAGCTGGTCCAGATGCTACCGCAGCTCCTGCAGCTGATACCGGCGCTGCAGCAAGGAGTGCCAGGGAGACCGAACCAGACTTGGCTGGTGGCTCCAGGAAGTCAAGTGCGTAGTGGTCCACGCAAGCTGCACGCAGCACTTCGCAAGCCGGCAAGTTGAGGCCTTTGCATACTTTGGACGCAGAAATTTATCTTTGCACTGGATGTGCAAGGATGTGGCCCTGTAACTGGATTTTGCTGACAGTGCTTGAGTTTCCAGTGCCACCCATCACAGCCATGTGATGATTGTGTTTGAAACGACTTCTGCCAAGAGAAGCATTTGGCGAAGGAGACAGCCTATTTTGTCAGGAAGGCTTGCCAATAGAATGGCAGGCTCGGCACAAGCACACAATCTCATGCAGCAATCAGCTACTCGTAAGTTCACTGTATTCATGTTGTGTGCTACTGCTGGCTTCCTGCCGCTGGACTTCATCAGGTGCTTGGCCGCTGATTTTTCCGCGCCACGAACAATCTCTGACCTTTATTCTTTTGGAGGTGTAGGTTGGACCCAATCAGCCAGAAGTTCTTTTTGCTTGAAAGGGGGACTCTTAGAGAAGGTTCTGGCCACACATGTGACACACCCCAAACTCTTCAGAAACGGGTCTGCTGGTCAACAGAGGATGCTTCAACGCCACCCCCGAAGTAGAAAGCAGTAGGTACAGACAGGCTATTAGGATCAACTCTTAGAGTCGAGCAGACCCGACTCGTCCTTTGCCCTTTCGTGCAAGGCCGGCCACTTGGTGCTGTGCCAAGTCTCGAGATCTTTAAAGTGTGATGAGTCTGAAGCACAATTTGGAAAGCATGCTTGTCATATCCGTCAGATCTGCCCTCAGTCCTTAGGAGACGTAGACAGTCCGAGCAGTAAGGCACGGCACAGACTCGGCTTGGGAAGTTCTGTCCACATATCGCGCCCCATGAATCACCCCACGAACATATGAAGTCCGAGTCCTGCTCCTGTGTAGATGATGGCAGAATTTGTTTTGCGACTCCCGATTCGGTGTTCAGAAAATGCTGAAAGTATGCTGAGGATTCTTGCGCTTTCAGCTTGTTCTGCTGCAGTTGGCCTTTTCGCGCTGTCTCCCAACCCGTGCTGTAGATGTGAGTTGCTCAGGAAGCGACCACTGCCCGCTTCGACTTACCTTACTGGGAGGGCCATCGGCTGAACCTGCTGAGCCGAAGATAAAAGAAGTTGCTGAGCTGCAAGATGCTGCGATTCCGCATTATCAAGTAGTTTTATGCTTACTATTATTACTATTGTTAGTATTAGTGGTATTCTTGGTATTATTACCGCTTCTGCCCCAGCATCCAGCTTGGACTGAGGCAGGCTTCAAGTCTCCCCCACAGGTGACAGTGCTGGACTAGCTCTCTGACCTGCGGATGCCAACTGACAAAGTCTATGGTCGATGGCATGGCTGGAGAGAAAAAAGCGGCCAAAGTTGAGACCGTTGTAGCATGATGCAAAAGATGAATCGCAGGGTTCCATTTGCAGAAAGCTTCGTCTGGAAGACAGTTGTGATGCTCTTGAGGTTCTGATGAACCTGCAATGGTGACTCGCTTTCGGCGAGGCTGGCGAAGTTTGAGAGCATCCGCTATGAATCCATGTGCTACTTACGCCTTTGCCAAGCTTACACGGCAAATTGGCAGGCAGGTCAGCTCAGTGTTGCTCGAGACAAAAGAAACGGCGGCTTGGCCATTTTTGAGACGGCCAGCAATGGCAATTGCCAGCAATCACCGTGACATCAACACTTTGGCAGAAGCACTCTTGGAGCATAGTTTGTGCCATTCATGTGGAGGAATCCCCACGGCAAACAGCCGCTTTTTGAACAATGAATGACTGAGCAAATTGGCAGGTAGCTGTTCGCGGTCTGCGGCCAGTACTGTCCGAGCTGTAGCGATCTGGAAGATTTGCAGCAGCCGAAATTAGGTGTTCTTGCACCATTCATTGCATGGGCTCAGGCCGGGACATACGGTTCTGCTGACAAAGGCAGCATCTGGCCCTCGTGGATGCGCTCAGACAGGGCGGCACCAAACACAGGATTTCCTGCACTTGGCATCGATTTTTCAGCTCTGGCAGGTCTTTGCCAGCTTTCGCAGGAAGGTATGTTGGAGGCTTAGATGGTCGAAGATGCAAGACAGGTTGATCTAGGTCACGGCATATGCACACCATTTTTTTTCAGGCTTGATCTGTGGAGAACGGCTTTGCTAGCGCAGGCTCCCGGCAGTGTGGGCTGGTTGAGAAGATCCATAGCAATAATGGTAATAATGATAATAAAAATAGTATTCACAATCGTAATAATGATAACAACCGTCAGCTCCAGCGTAAAAGCGCGCAGAATCCTCGGCGCGCAGGGCTACATGACAGAATCCTTGTAAAACACAGTATTTCAGCAAGCAGGCAGCTATAGGGAGTCCCGGAAACTTCACGGGGGGGAAAAAAAGGGTATGATTTTTCAGCGTGCCCTTGCCGAAATATTGCGTTTTGTAAGGGATTCTCACAGCCAGGAATTTGGGAAATGTGGGTCTGGAAAGCAAGACATGGAGCTCGCCTCATCTTTTTTTCATGGAAAGTCTTTTTTTCATGGAAAGAGCCAGCCCCTGTCTTTGCAGGCATAGGCATCAAGCAAAAATTGATAAGGCATCCAAACTAACTTGGCAAGCATCACCAAATAATTTGACAAGCATTAAAAATTAGTTTGAGCCGGAGGCCACTGGCTTCTTGGCTTTTCGGCTTTCCTGGCTTTTGGGACTGTTCTGCATGACATACAGGCCCTGGCTTCGTGGCTCTTGTTCTTATGTGTTTTGCTACTATTACTATTCTTGTCCGTATTCGTATTAAGACTCTTGCTGTTCCCCCTCCTCTTTTTTCTTGTCAATTTAGAGTATAGCCCCAATCTTTTCTTGATGCTTATCAAATTACTTTTTGATGCCGGGCGCAAACATTCTTTTTTTTGTTGATTTGTTTGGTCATTTTTTAGATGCTTAGCACTTTTTTTGATGCGTCACTCGATTGGCAAGGGTACAGAACTCCTCGCATCGTTGGACTTGTGGGGCGTAGTGTGGACTAATTGGACAAACTTTGCACGAATGGGCCACAACATGGACAAATGGGACGACCCTTCGAATAATGGGGCGATGATGAAATTGATGAAATTAAGTTAGAACTCCTCACACGCTTGGACTAGTGGGGCGTGGCTGGGACTAGCGGGACGTAGCTTGGTAGAACTGACCTTGGACTAATAGGACGCAGCTTGGACTATTGGGGCGATGCTAAGCGTAAATCAGAATTACTCACAATCTTGGACTAATGCTGCGTAGCTTGGACTGACGGGCGAACCCTGGACTAATGGGGCGTGGCTTGGACTAATGGGGCGAACCTTGGATTAGTGGGCGTTGATCAAACAACATCAGAACTCCTCACACCTTTGGACTGATGGCGCGTAGCTTGGACTAATGGGCATAGCTTCGACTAATGGGACGAACCTTGGACTCATGGGGCGATGATAAAATCAGAACTCCTCACACCCTTGGACTAATGCTGCGTAGCTTGGACTGATGGCGCAAACCTTGATGAAATAACATCAGAACTCCTCACACCCTTGGACTAAGGAGCTCTGGTGTTCAGATGCAGCCAAAACATTCGGGGCGCAGATGCTGTGGTAAGCGGATGCGCCTTGATCTCCCTCATTGCTCCATTTCGTGCAATGAAAAACGCGATGCCTGGAATACGCAGTATTTTGGGCGCTCGAAACACTTCGAATTTGTAGTTCGTGCCATTCAGAGAGGTCGGCCAAGTATGCATTTCTTGCGCGTTTACGCTTCAGCGGAGTCAATAATGGAGAACGGCTTTGCTAGCGCAGGCTCCTGGCAGTGTGGGCTGGTTTAAAAGATCCATAGCAATAATAAGAATGGTAAGACTCAGTTAATAGTAAAAACAAAGATAATGATGATAGTATTACTACACAGTCATGTTGGTGCAGCACCAGGCTCACTTGGAGCACGAATTTGCCAGCACGGTCCAAGCCTGAAAGCGCATTAGCTTTTGCGCCCTATGCATTTACCGGAATCCTGATCATCCTTAACATGCAAGGCCGTGTCTTTGAGGACACCCAACCGCACAAAACATGCCAACACCAGAATAGAAGGAAGGGGCAAGTAACAGACTGTTTTTGCTGAAGGCGTCGCAGAAGCGCCAAGCCGCTAGATGCTACCAGCTGTTTGCGCAGCGAAAAAATGAGAGGACTGTTGACACCACTAAACTCTGCTGATGAGCTAGACGGACTTGGGATTGGCGGGGACTCTTGCGAGTGGTTGTAGTCAACTCCCCCAACATGGCCCGAGAGATTGCTGTCTGCAACGTACACCTCCCCAGAGCTGGGCAACTGAGGCAAGCAACTGGGCCGTGTTTGATGGTTGGTTTTCTGGACAGCCGCTGCGCGAGCTCCAGTGCCATTTGTGCATCATGGTGCATGAGATAGCAAGAGGTTTTGCAGATTCCGCAGCCAAGGGCACATGTCCATCTACATGTGGTGCCTCGGAAGCCTGGAGATCTGGAAGAGAACGACCAGGAGTGCTGGAACTCAGCGTTCCTCCAGGACATTCTAAAAGACAAACCTTGAGAGGTCTATGCTTCCTTGGAAGCATGGCAGCCACTGGCTGAAGGCTGGCTGCTGGCCGGCAACTGTCGCATTGGCAAATCAGCCTTTACCTGCGATGAGGAGGGGCTGTGCAGCCCCCACCTGTTGCAGATGGCTGAGAGTTTTGCATTCTCATTGATGTGATGTGGCATTGTTGTAGGTTGATTTTGGATTCCTTCGTCTGCAGGCCTGGCCAGCAGACGAGAATCGAAAGGCCCGAACAGGCAAGTGCTGCAGATATAATTTGCGCGGCTCACGTAGCATTCTCTTGAAGGTTGCGAGATTTCATGCTTTTGCAGAAAATGTGCAGTTTCTGCTTATCTCTGAGCCTTGCGCGGAGGCAAGGACATGGCTGACGAGGCTTCAGCATACCGAGCCACCATTGGGCAAGGACTGCGGATCAATTGCAAAATGTTGACTGTAAAGTGAGTGTCTGCTGAATGTGTCCAGCAACATGATATTGCTTGGGTTCCAAAGCACGATTCAGCTGAAAACAATCATTGGGATGATGATAGGGTTTCAACGTGACGAATTAGAATTTTTAGTGCAGGCCAGTGGCGATCTAGTGATATGAGAGAGCGCCTTACCATCCCGCAGGAGTTTCAAAGCCTAAGAAACATTAGAGGGCGTCTCCATCTTTGTTTGATTTGCACATTTCGACTGGTATGAGAACCTAAGCATCTTTTATGCCATCCGGCCGTAACTGGCCTCCTTCCCAGCCTTGACCAAAACTTGGAGCCTTTCAGTGGTGAAGCCACAGCAAGCAGGACTTGGAAGCATTCCGGAGGATCAGGCTGGCAGATCTGCAGCCAAAGTTGCCAAACAAGCAAACCACATCTTACATGAGCCTCTCAGTCTGAGAGCATGGTTCCCAAACCATCACTTGCCGCCGCGGCATACTGTCAAAGTGTGGCTGATCCATTTCATTGTTGTAGATTTGCCTGCCGTGCCCTGGATGCCGGAGATAGGGTAGCATCCTCCTGGAAATTACTGCCTGATTAGAGTGGCACAAACCGGAAGATTGAAGTATGGGCTTCTGCGATTCGAGATTAGCCGACGCAACAGCTGACACACCGACGCTCGGAAAGAGACCAGAAGTTGACATGCGGCACCAGAGGAAAGGGAAGAAGCAGCAGCCTTTAACTATGACAGAGGCGACGCAGGTGGGTTCAATGGAGACAACAAACTGCCCTGGTGCAGGATGGTGTTTTATTGGGAGACCACGCAAGCTTGTGGCAAGATCGAAACAAGTTTCCGAGATAGAGTTCGACGTCCACATACGTCTACAAGAGATAGAGGGCCGTTGTCCACAAAAGATGGCTTTGAAAGTCTATTGAATGAATGTCTGCCACCGGCTGAATGTTTTCCCCTGTCACCAGTTCTATGGAAACAAGGCAAGAGAGGGAAGCAAAAGCGAAGCCAGCCTTTGGTAGCCGAATCGCTCAACGGGAGTCGCTTCACCAAGGCCCACGTTCAGGCTTAGAGGCGCCCCAGACAGCACCATGACAGGCCTTCGCTCAGTTTAAAATACCAGGGCCGGCAGCCTCAGAAGCTTGGAAAGAGCGCAACATGTTTGAAGAAGGGGTGAAGTCGCTCAGGTCACAGATCTTCTTTGCTTCCCCTTTGAGTTTAGCTTTCGTGAATCTGAAGCCACTGGTTCCTGGCCACGTCTTGGCACGCGCCCTGTCCATCGCGAGTGGAATTCGCGGAATAATTTGCAATTTGGGCGGTACAGGTCACGCCCCGTCGTGTTGCACCTCGCCTTGCCGACCTCTCTCAAGAGGACCAGACATGACAGAACAGACACTAGGGCGTGCTCGACACAGCATTAACATGCCCAGGAGTTCGACGACCTGTTCTGCACAGTACAAGTGGTTCAGGCTGCGGTGGAGCGCTTCTATGGAGCTGAGGCCGGTGTTCACAACGTGTCACAACAAAGGTTGATCGCATGGAAGCATGCCGTTTGCAAGTCGATGTCTTGTTGGAGGCTTCGAGGCTTGGGATTCAGGATGGCCCTGATGCCGGGCAGTCTGTTGCTCACGTGCATGTGCCCCGCCCAGACTTGAACAGAATACTATTTGCGAGCACTGCAAGCTCCCTCTCTGAGGTGCACATCTTGCCCATACCTGCGCAGACAGTCGACTCCACGCTGTGACTTCCGTGCGCATCAGAATCAGTAGTAAAGGCATGCGGAAAGACTGCTTGCTTGCAATGCTTGTTAGCATGTCCAGAAGGCACTCTGGGCAATTGTTCATGCAGCCCGCGCAAAGTTGTGTGGCTTGGCAAGTGTGTGCGCGTAGTCTCATATACTGAGAATGAAGTGGACATTTTCAGCGGAGGTGGTGTCAAAAAAGATTTGTGCATCTGCAGCAAATAGCAATTATTGGCGAGAGCCGTCCTGAAAAGCGCCAGTCGCATACGCTGGCAGCTGTTGATAGTTGCAATGACTTGAGCTCGCTGTTTAGTTGAGTTCTCTGAATCTGCGCGGATCGCAGTTTGGCTGTTTGCCGGGGGAGTCCTTGCCCGTCGCAAGCAGCTCAGGTGCTTGTTGATCTCCTTGTTGTTGTGCTTGAGGTTATAAAATCTCTAGCCAGCCAGTCTCTTGATGCTGCTTGTGCAGGATCTGATATCGATAACCTTTGCTGCAGCAGCTGCAGAATGCCACGATGAAAGGCATGCTCCTGCTCCGCTCGTCTTTTCGTCCTTGGGCTTGGTGCCTGATGTTGTTCGCCAGGTCAGTCTTCGAGAGTTCGCGCCATGCCATGCTGGAGAGAACTTTTGGCTTGTTTGGGCCATCCGGGGTTTGCGTCTCTAAGCCATGTACTCTGCCAGGTCACGCTTGTGGGGATTCTGTTTGTCTGGATCTGAGGGCTCCGGCTTGCACACAACAAGTTTTGGCTTCCTCGAGTGCTGCAATGTGCTACATCAAGCGAAAGGCGTCTGCGCCGCTAACTGCCAACGGTATCCAGCCAAGGCTCGTAGATTCAAGTGGCTGTAGTTTAGCAAGCATGGAAGTCCTGTATTGTGCCAGTGGGCAGGCCTGTGTCCGAAGAGCTTCAAACTCTGCCGAGCATAGACTGTCTTGAAGTGGGGTGCTTGGCAGGGTTCTTGTTCCCCCTTGCACGCAAACCAAGCAGGTGCAAGATTGGCATGTTTAGCTTGTACTGCCTCTTTTTTTTTGCTGCTGCTGTTGTTGCAGCTCGCGCCCTGCTCAGGCCCGACTAAAGGATCCAAATGCAAACTGCGATGATATCATACCTCAAGATGGCAGGACTAGCAGGGTTCCGTCTACACAGCCTGCGGCCTTTTTCACCATCATTTGGTGCATAGCTGAAGATCCAGGACCGTGCGAGTCATCTTCAATATGTCGCAGGCAACAAGGGCTATGCCGGGCTATGGAAGCGAGATACGGCTGATCGTGATCCTGACAGGTTGCCCCAAGGAGTGCAAGCCACAATCAGAGCGCCTCCAGCGAGGAGACGCAGCCCCAGTTGAGAGCTGCAAGGCATAATGAATATGATTGAGAAGGTCTGGGCTGCGTGATGTTTCGGGTGCCTAGATGTGCTGAGGGTTGAGGCGAGATGTGCGCAGCTCTTGCGTTCATGAAGCCAAGGAGCGTTATTGTGCGCTTCTCCATGAATGAGACCAATGGTCAGGAGACTTCAGCTGCTTGCCTGCAGGAAAAGAGGGCTTCTCACGCAGAGAGTGTGCCAACTACAGCCGGGCTTGGCTTTTTGAGCAGGTCAGAGACATTTCCCTTTTCAACTTTCCCAACTACAAGGCGGCGGGACCACAAACTGCATTGTGTCTGACTGAGGCACGGATGCGTATACGCAAACCGGCGTAGTGACAGCACGGTAGGATGGACTGGTGCGGACAGCTATGGAAAAGTTAAATTTGTACGGCTGCTGGGTTAGCGATTCAGGCACCGGCTTGCAGAAACAACAATGCGTTTAGACCTGAGACAAATGCCTTGACGTGTTGCAAGCCGAGTTGCTTGGAAAGCTCAGGCCGGTCTGTGACCCCTATGGCTTCCTCAGCGTGACAGAAGGCGGTGTTGCTTTGGTGAGATTCGCATTGTGTGTCTGTACAAGTTTCGCTATCAAGGAAAGAACTTGTCCCTGGAACTTGAGAAGTGACAACCTCAGCACTGAGGGGAATCAAGGGCCATTGCCAAACTGATTTCTATTCACGCTTCCAACATCTTCCAACTAAACCGTAAAAAACCAATGCTGTTCAGCATGTGAGTTTTTTTTGCGGTCTGCCTGTGTTTGCAGACCTCTCATCCAAGGTTGCGTGCGCAGCATCTCGTGATATGTGAGGACTTGATTTCAGAGCCAGCAGGGTCCCCAATTGACGGCCCGCCACTGTCTATTTGAGTGATTGAGGATTTTAGGGTTCGAGGATGATGTGTGGGTGGGTGTCAAGTTTGAACGCTGCTGCTGCAACAGATTGATCAGCGGCACCTGCAGCCCTTCTACGTGGGCGTGGCTATTGCCCAGGCCGGTTGGCATGACAATTGGCCTGCAATTAGGCTAAAGGCTATGCCCTCTTGCAAGGCCAATGGAGCTGAACTGAGCTTGTCAACTTTGAGGCAGTACGGTCACCTAATCCTGCAGCAAGCTCAGACTCAGTCACCGGTTTCTGGAATGGCCAACTTGTCCACTTTGTTTGTTCCTTTTTTGGACAGGTCCGAGTGGAACATGGACGAGGCCTATGCCGCCAACGGGCAGCTCATGCGCTGCACATTCCCCGGGACCGTATCCCCGGAATCAAAAGTACTCCAGTTCCGATGATGTGGAACAGAATTGCTTTCAGGTCCAAACCAAGCACTTCTTCTCATTGTTCCAGACAGAAGCCAGGCAATTGGAGTGCACTCATGCCTGGGGAATTCGCAGAGCGACAGTGTCCATGCGAGTCACCACAATCTTCAGGTTGTACTTGTCACAGATTCTTGCCGCTATGTTTGCGAGGAGCAATTGCTGTTTACAGCTTCAGAACGTCATTCATTTCACGTTAGCCGAATCTGTCCGCCTATGCTAGCTAGCGCACAGGAGAAGGGGGCTGCAGCCTCGCAAGTGGTGACCAGCTCACTGCACCGTGGCAGTGTGGCTGATGCGGTCCGAGCCCAGAGATCAATAAACGGTCTAAGTTGTAGCAAGCAACTTGACGGGAGGGCACACTGCGAAACTTTTGCATGTCGGCGAAAGACCTTGTAGTTGACCTGGTAGTTTCCTTGAATAGGGGGACTCATCTAGATAACTGGGACCCCCAAAATGGTGCCCCCAATTTTGGGAAACCCCCCACCTCAAGCAAGTCAGGAGCATGGCAACCAGTGTAGTTGTTTCCATTTTCTTTTCCATTATCCCATTATAGCTATAAATTATATACTGTTATTAGTGTCCTTCTTTTTCATCCTATTATGGTAGTTACCCAAAATAGGGGTACCCTACTATAGACCCAAATACACTATAGTCCTTATTCTAGGGACCCCCAAAAAGGCACTCCCAATTTTGGGAAACCCTAAA
>CAJNIZ010016958.1:49667-90983 GCA_905231905.1 Symbiodinium pilosum
ATCCCTACATAACCCCTATATCCCGCTTTAAAGGTACCCCTACTTTTGGGAAACCCCCATATCACAAGCCTAGGTCTTGGCTGGGGTCAGATCAGTGTACGACTCTCTTCCATTGAGTGTTCCCCAGGGCGAGGCCGGGCTGCACTTGCCGTCTTAGGGTTTCCCAAGATTAGGGTTTAGGGTTATAGGGTTATAGGGTTATAGGGTTTAGGGTTATAGGGTTATAGGGTTATAGGATTTAGGGTTTAGGGTTTAGGGTCTTAATGGTAAGGATTAGAGTATTTGTTGTCAACTCTAGGAAGATTGTCATCGGAACTTACACTTTGCAAACCATGTCAGCAAATATACTTCCTTGTATAACCCCATCTTAAGCCTATGTCACCCCTATATAATCTCTGTAGTAGGCGATGCCGCCTCTAGCAGTGGAAGCGCCGGCCGGGCAGCCCAGCGAACGTGAAGGGTTTAGGGTTTAGGGCCCTGGTCCTTTAATCTTTCAATTGGTACTTTCCCAAAATTAGGGGTACCATTTTGGAGGTCCCTATAATAAGGATTATAGTATTTTGAGATCTATATTGGCGTCTCCCTATTTAGGGAAACTACCAATTCTTCCCTAATTTGTTTGCTTACACGACGCCGCCTCGGCAAGTGTGGTCAAGTCAAGAGAGCAACCCCCCCTGCCCTGGTGCTGGCCCCCGACAAACCCCCCAGGCCACCTCCGTGTTTTCGGCCTTGAGCCCGACCAGCCGAACCACCCCCTGCCCTGTCTGGAAACCGAAAAAAAAAGAGCCAATTGGCAAACCACCTCCTAGTCTCGGGACCTGGATCGGTTTAGGGTCCGGAGGGGTTAAGGGTTTTGGGTTACCTGCGAAAATGGAATGGAAAAGAACACGGAAAATTAAATGGAAGCTGGGGGTAATATAGAGGTTTATAGGGATTAGGGTTTCCCAAAGTTAGGGTTAACAACGGAGAACCCAATGGAAAAGAACATGGAATGTCAATGGGAATTAGGGTTTCCCAAAATTCGCCTAAACCCTTGACCCAGAACCCCTGGGGTCCCAACAGTAAGGATAATAGTATTTGGTGGTCTATTTTTGTATTTTTGGGTCCACCTGTTTAAGGAAACTCCCGAATGTACTTGAGCAGAGACACTTCCATGCTCGTCTTGTTTGTAGCTAGGGAGCCAAATGACTGAGATTTTATGCATGTATCGGCCATCTTGTGCACGGTTGATAAATAAACAGGTATGAGTAAAAAGGATCGCAATACGAATAGTAACAATATATCGCCAGTAATAGTCAACCCCCTAGGACCTCATGAGGAGTCTCAACAGCCCGAAAAAGAAAAAGTTTACGCAGAGTGGGCCATGATGCGCAGTAAAGTAATATGCTTTTCAAGATTGAGATTACTTTCAGGTACCAGCGGAGCCCCCAAAATGCTGAGTGGAGGAGTCTATCGGGGAGAAGGTGTTTGCTAGCGGCCAAGGCCTCACGAAACTAGTGGGTCGAACTTTCGTCCTACCGCAGCGTCATTTGCCGTGTAGCACTCCAACCAGTACGCACATGGGGTGATACGCGTTCCTGATGGCTTCTCGCCATGCCGCCGGTTTTGGCCAGGACCTCCTTGCATGTCGCCCTGAATCCTGCAGCAGTGCGGCCGAGTTTTGTGGGATGCCAGCACGGAGTGAATGCGGGCCTTAAGCGCAGTCACACCGATGGGAGGTTTTCTACGCCTGAGGTCTTCCCGGTCCAGTGCGTGGAGGCGTTTGCGCAGCCACGCCCACATTCTCCACAGGGCTGAGGTCCGGCACGTGCCACATTGTGATGCCTTGGGCAGCCATAGCGTGCTTGGTCGCCGTCGTATGCAAGAATCTCTTGTTGTCGCAAAGAATCTTCCACGGCCGCGCGGCTTCACCGGAATCAAAGCCTGAATGGCCTGGGTGAGCTTGCCGTCAGCCATCGTCCGGCACCATGCAGCAACTTCCGGGCTTGGTGGAGCGTGTTAATGCTGAACCCCCCTTGCAAAAGGCCGCTCCGATTGATGCCCTTTGCTGAGGATAGGGATCCTGGCCTGCCAGCTTCTCGAGCCCTGCCTCACCTTGACTGCGCCACATGTGCCTGTCACCGTGCGCGCAATAGCTCGTCCTGCCCGTGGCATCTCTGGGTGGAGTGGAGAGGATGACGTCATCAATGGACAGCGCCAACTTCTCCCGCAGTTGCGCAGCGCTGAGACACCGAAGCCATTTGCGGCCAAACCACCCAAACGGAGTCTTGCCTCCCACGGCGTCTGAGGCAGCCAAACCACCCATGAAGGAGCTGCCCCCTTCACGCCGTCTGGGGCTGCCAGGCCAGCGAAGCCTTCATTGTGCTGAGGCAGTTGAGGCAGGACATGCGTTTCAAGCGGCCCAACCACGCAAACCGCGTGCTGTTTCCTACCCTACCCAGTAAAGGTCTAAACTAAAACCGCACGTGCAGGACAAGGCTGCGGAGCGACTTTTCTGCCTGCAAGTTGCTTTCTGAATCTGGCCAAGGATGTCTGGAAAGTTTACGAGCACGCGGTTCTTTGGGTGCTTCAGCCAGTCATGGGAGTGCACAGGAAGTCGATGTTACGGGTGCTGTGGTTGATGCTGACAGTAATGGGAACCGCAAAAAGGTACTTGCTGTAGTCCCAGGAGGTTGCGAACTCAACCCGAGCATCATACTTTCCCCGTAGCTTTTCCTGCTGCTCCGCAAGGAGGGCGAGGTTGCGAACATCATCTAGGATGATGCCGTCGTGCGCCTGGCGATTGAAGCTTCGCATGGCCTCTTGGAAAACCTCTAGGTTGCCGACCTTGAGTTCCAAGGGCTGCTTGAGCAAGGACCTGACCCATTCCGTCTTACCCGTGTGCCAAGGCGCCAAGCACAACCAGCAAGGGGTAGCGCAGGCGGTCTTCACGCAAGGTGGCCAGCCAGGCTCTCGCTACAGGCGCTTCTGGGAGGGGCTGGTAGAGCGCACGGTTGCTCCTGAGGCGCTTGGTGTTGATTGGCTTCAATGAGAGCTGCCTCCACAGCCTCCACTTCGTGCTCACGAACAGCATCCAGGTTGCGCTTCCGGGCCAGGACGCCGTCCCGTGTCAGGTACAAGTACTCCTCGTACTTGTCCGACGTCAGCTTGCGTTGCTTCCAGAGCGCCTTTGGCCATTTGCCTAGGTCCTAGGCAATTGGCCATTTGGAAATGGGAAACCCAAAAGATGTGCGTTTATTGAAATCCAACGTGGATCGCGAATAATTACCCAAAAGCCTGACACGGAAAATCAGGTGGGGTAGATAGATGGCAAAAAATGACAACAAAATGACAGCCACCAATGACAGCGAAATGACAAATGAATGACAAAATATTTGCTGTTGTCCAATATGTGCAGGCCGGCAGTTCTTACAAGCCTATGAGAGTGAGAGCATGGCCTTGGTCCAGCATGTCTCGTAGTTCCTTGAGACACACAGCCCTGCGCTGCTGTAACTTCTTACGGCAAAGCCCTTCCGTGAGGTAGTCCAGCGTGCTGGCATTCGGACGTTTGCCTTCCAACATGAAGCGACTGGACCCACAGGTTTGGGCGTGAGCAAACTGCAACATCATGTGCACGTGCACAATCCCGCTGGCGTTTGCCTCCATTGTGGCCACCCAGTGCTTCGCCGTCCATTGCGCCACATGGCTTGCAGCAAAGGCGCGGAACCGTTGCCGCACGGCTGCAGCGTCTGTTGAGGGCCAGCTGTGTTAGGTGAGGAGGACGGCCAACGACTGCGCACGGACGTTGCCACTGGATATGCAACGCTGTCTTGTGCATGCGCGGCACGCTGAGCCGGACGGCCTTTGACCTTCGGCTGCTTTGCCGCGGCCCGCCACTGGCCCCGTCCAGCGTTCAGGCGCTGGGCGTCTGCTGCCAAGCCACCCTTGTCGACTTGTCAGGGTGCACGTTCACGGACACGCGTCTAAAGGCCCTCGTGATTGCCTGATCGGACGAATCAAGCGTCAGCTGCAGGCCAACATCATGGGCAGCCGCCAGCTCCAGCAAGATTGACACCAATGGACGCCTGACACGCTGTAAGACACCTGATGGCATGCTGACCTGGAGGACACAGAGGTAACCTTTGGAGGTGAAAGGGCTGCAGCCGTCATCATGCCTCGCAGGTATTCATTTTGGGTCAACGTGTGGCATCGCCAGGAATAAAGTTTCGACCTGCTCGGGCCTCGGGGCTTGTGAGGAGGCTCAACATGCCGAAAATGAAAAAGAGTGCGCAGAGTGGGCCATGTTGCGCAGTAAATTAATATGTTTTCAAAATGAATATTGCTTTCAAGTACCAGCGGAGCCCCCAAAATGCAAAGTGGAGGACTCTATGGGGGAGAACTGCTTGCTAGTGGCGTCGAACTTTCGTCCTACCGCAGTAGTAAGAAAACTGTGCTGGCTGGGGCATGGTTTTGGATGTAAGGATGCGTAGAGGGCTGCGCGGCTTGCTGAAGTCCAGTGGTCAGGTCCAGATCTGGCTGGTTGGTGGATAGCACTTGGTAACAGTTCTGGCCTCCAACCCATGCAGTTTGCTACGATGGTGGAATTGAATTCCAATGCCAACAGAGAGTGACAGAACTCCAACCTTCCCATCTCTTCAGTTGTCCATTATGCGGCAATCAAACAAACCAAAATTTTTCCATGCCTTCAGTGGCCAACATCAATCTTGGATGTGGACGTCATGTTCGAAGCGTGTATTCCTAAAAAGATGGAATTATAAGACTCCGTCCAAACCCAAACCGTTGCAATTGGCAAAGCCCAACATACATCCAGAAGGATCTACAGGGTTGATGCTCATGCTCGCAATCCTATACTGTAGAAACTCCTCCAAGCCGGGTCCCAGGCCAGCCCGGAAAGCAACGCTGAGACCTGGGTCCTGTTCGTACAGCGCGTGCCAACCTCACCGGGGAGTTGCTCAAAATTGTTTGTGTTGTGTTCTTTTGTGGGTATATGTAGTAGGGCTATGTAAGGGTTGTACAATGGTTATTTGAAGTTTGTAGCGACAAACCAGTACACCAGTACAAGAGAGGCCGTCTTTGCCTTTGCGGTGATGGCGCTGGGCTTCAGCCTGCTGGTGGGGCTCCTTGTGGTGCCCCAAGCCCTGTAGCAAACCAATTCCCTTGATTCATTTCAAATTGCTTGTGAAATGTTGAGACTTCCCAGGTGATGTGCTTTGCTCCGGGACTGGCCAAAGGCCATCGTGGCTACATCTCGCGTCACGAAGCATTGAATTAGGAGACAAAGTAACAGCATACATATCATGCTTAACATCTGCGCAGATGCGGGCAGTATGGCGAGACGAAAAGGGCTGGCTTTGCATTGGTGAGCGTGCATGGACGCGGTGGCTAGGGCACTTTTGTTCTGCAGACGACGGGTGATCATCTTGTTCACACGATGCAAATCTTTGAAGCTCAAGTTCCGGAGACTCATACGCCCGACCATCGGCTGCGACAGCTTGGACTCTGCTCTTATCTAAGCTGTCGCAAGCCAGTCCAGGGTAGCGCAACAACTCCCTGAGAATACGTAGCCCAAGGTGATCATGCTGAGGCAGGCGCTTCGTGCTGAATCCTCAGGAGAGCTGTGCAGTGAGCACAGGAGGTGAGAAAGAATGCTCAACGTGGCTTGGCCGTGCCTGAGGTTGCCAGCCGCGAGACGGCGCTTCTGCGGACTCCCGCGGCCACCATGCCGTCTCTTCCTGAGGGTCTCTGGCTTTAGATCCTTTCGAATCCTCCTCTCCTCAGGCAGCAGCAGTGTGTGCGCAACTTTGCTGGACCCGCCTCGACCACAGCACATGCAAGTTTCCAGACATCTGAAAGGGTAAAAGCTGTCTCAAAGCAACAGCCACGGTGCGGCTACGGGCAGACTTGAACATTGTGGAACATGCAAACTGCAGATCTAAAGGTGGTGAAGAAGGAGTTCAAGCCAGCATCGTCGCGACCTCCAAAAGCAGCTGCAAGACTTCGTCTATGCTGCACGTGAGCATCTCAGGCCATCTCATCCTGACCTTGAGTATATCGAGACGCCAGGGTCTCAGAGATGCAGAGTTCTTGAACTGGGAGAACGCATAAGAACCGAGACATCTGTCCTTGCTCCTACAGTAGCAGCATGGCTTTTGATCAGGCCTTCGATGCTCTACATGACTGGCCTTCTCACGGTTGTGCCCTCATGTTCTCTGAGGAGTTTCTGTCACAGCTTCTGCATTGCGCTGGGATCGTACTACCAGCCTTTGCTCTCGCCACTCACCTGCCAACCCCTGTGCTTTCCTAGCACCTGCTTGCCGGCCTTCCAGAATCAGAAGCTGAGCTCACAACGTGCCGTGCTAGCACTGTCTGAGGTGCCAATCGCTTTGAGCTCAGTGTTGCAGATGTGGTGGCTGTGCTGCTGGAGCAAGTCGTATCAAGCTCCGCCAAAGTTCGCCTGGGCTGAGGCCTTCAGCTTCTGGATCTGCACAAGGTTTGTCTGAGACAGATAGCGATCCAGTATGAAACTGGTGTTGGACACAGATTGCTTTCTCAGCAGGTTTGTAGCTGCGGTGTGGTGGGCTTGACTCGATTTGCTTCCACACTTTGAGAACACAAGCTCAATGAAATGTTTGCGTTTATTGAACCGTTTGGCGGTGAAGCCTGCAGACTGTTCGACACCCGTGTGTGAGCTGAGCAGGTCAAAAACAAACTCATGCTGTAACGTCTGAGAGAGGTTTTGGTTATCGTTGTACACTCGCTCTATATCTGTCGAGTAGTGTGATGTCACCGCTGCAGCACATCGGGCCCAAGCCTACCAGCAGCTGAATCATCTTCGACCGTGGAGACTTGACTTAATGGCTATTCTTTCGCAACTTTGGACTGCACGTTGGCACGCCCAAGACACGGTGAAAGGGTGGATTGGATCCAGTCTTGGTTTGGTAGAGCATCCAGGCTGCGACGTGGTGAAAAGCTAGCTGGGTTCCAAGGTTGCCAAACCTCCGGTTCTTAGCATGTAAAGATCCGTCTCCCCCAACATTGGGCCGCTCAATGCTTGCTGAAGTGTTGTGATATACTTATAAAATCTTATATATATATAACACACATATATATATATATATTCGTAGAATAGAGGATATCGGATATCATTATCATGTTTGTTGTCTTAGCTTGACGCAAGGCTTGGCTTCTGTGCTGTTGTGCTGTCCAGGAACCGCCATGGCCCAGGCATTCAAGCGATTCATGCCTTTGGCAGATCGTAACTTTTCTGCAGCTCATCCCAGACCGGGGACGGCTACCCTGACACATGCTGGCTGGAATAACACGAAACTGATTGTGAGTTGTTCCACCTGCCACTGCAAGATAAGCCTCTCATGCAACATGTATGCGTGGACTGGCAACCAGCCCTGAAGAGCCAAGGCATCTTGGTACAGAAGCTCAAGGCCCTTAGCCCAGGAAATGTGTGGACATGAAGCGTCATGCATTGTTTCCCATGGATACGTCATGTCTTCAATTTGCTGCCCAAGAGTGCATCATCCGACCAGCCAAGGCGGAAGCCAAGTCTGCTGGTGGAATTTTGCTGCCTGACTCCGCCAAACAGGAGATGAATCAGGCGCGCTAAAAGCAACCCTAGTAGCTTAACTCGCACCTCAAGCACAGCACTTGAGATTCCCGTGCAAGGCAAAGGTTTTGGCTGTCGGACTCGGGCGAAGAAATCAGCAGGGCGAGATCATCCCGATGCAGACCAAGGTTGAACCATTGCCAGGAGTGAGGTTCCGTCTTGGGTATGCGCGGAGTTGCTTTGCAGGTTGGAGACATCGTGGTTATCCCTCGATACGGGGGAACTGAGGTCATGCACTCAATTGGCATGGCGGCTTTGCTCGGAGGCAGCAGCTTTGCATATTGCTGTACAGATCAAGCTGGATGAAGAAGAGTACCAGATTTACCGGGACGAGGTGGCTCGGTTTCTCATATATCCTCCCACCCCCCCCCCAGCTCAAGAATGCTTGCGTGCCCGTGTCAATGTAAAAGCGATGTGTGTGCTGTTAGCCAGTGTACGGTCCAGCTGGTGAGAGCGTGGACCCCCGTGACTCATTGCTTTATGGGGAACACGCATTGTTGAATTTGGTACATGCGAGTGCCCAACGAATACCACTCGTGTCTCATACGCGGGGCCTAGATGCTTCGGCCATCACCATTTGGTAGCAAGTCTGCCTAGACATCTGAAGCTGACAGGACATCGTTGGCGTCATCAAGGAGGAGTGAGGCGACAATGATGGTTTTCCGTGAGCTATCGAAACATGTCTCAAGCCTCTTCTTTTAGCATACAACCTGTTCCACTCAGGGTTCTGCCACAATTGCAGCAATTGATTTTGTGCATGGCAGCTGCAAGAGCTTCCACAACTGCACGAATCACGAAGCCTGAATGGGACCTGCAGACAGTGACGCGTTGTCACATGTTGGACTCTGAATTTTGTCACTGCCTTGGCAGCAGTCTCATTGTCAGCTGGAATTTTATCCAGGAAGGTGCGTATAGCGATGTCTATGCAGCCGTTGCTGAAGCCCACATAGAGCTGAGCCAAGACGCCACAGACCTTACCCACAGCAGACCATTTGGGAAGCTGAAAAGGGCCGAGTTTGCACAGTGGTTTGCAAGTTGTAATTCCAAAGCCATCGCCTCTTGCTGGCCCGCGAGTTTCATTTCGGCGGCTGATTCTGCTCAGACTTATACAGGGATCCATGATTGCAAAGCTGGGCGGTGCCTGGCCAAGGAGCCTTTTGCATTCACTGCCAAACTGTGACTGCAGCCGTGCAGAATACCCCAGCACAAGGCTGCAATATGATGTTTGTTAGTTGCGAGTCCTAGTGCTTTTCCGTGAACGAGGCAGATTGATGTCGTCAAATCAATCTTTTGGAGTTCGTCGCCGCAAGTGTTTTAGTTACTTTCGCTCTCGTGGCTGCCGCTGATGATTGGGATAGATTGTTATAGGGTGGTGGCGGGGCGATTGTGCTAGTAGTGTCGGTTCTCAGCGTCAGGACAAGGCGCCATGCCGACAGTGCCGGCACGGGTGGAGACGCCCAGCATTTATACGCCAGATTACACAAGATAAGTTGAAGAGCTTGGACAGTGCATGAAATGCCAATGTCAGGCATGTCAGACAAGTTTGTATCGTTGCCCTTCCACTGAGGCCGTCTTTGCGAACTTAGGCCTTTACGCTGAGCCTTTTCTTTTTGTTTGTCGGACAGGTGAGTCGCTCTCGGCGGTATTTGTCCGGCGGTGAGGCTTGGAACTGCAGCCGTCCGTTCGTGTGGTGAGAAGCATTGGGGTTTTATTTGCGACAACAATCATTGATGCAGTCGCGGGATCTGCTTGTGTGAAATATTCTGGTCGTTTCCCCGCCTCCTTCGCAAAATTATAATTGTTTCACAAGCTCCAAGCTGCAAGCTTTGACATGAAAGCGTTGGGCCTCGGAAGAGCTCAACTGTTGCTCGTTCACCGGCTAGGAACCTCCGAGCAGCCGTAGATTCTCTGCCTTCATTCAAATACCGCATCTTCAGCTGGAGAAATCTGCCAGACTGGAGACCTGTGAACACTAGTTGGCAGAGCGTGTCTGGAGCAGTGCAGAAATTCGGTAACATGCTGAGCTGCAGCAGCGGGTTGGACCATGCAAATAGCTTCAGATGAACACAATTCCTCAGAACAATTTCAAGTGTTTCAAACCTAAGGCATTTGGAGCCTCTAAAGGCATATTGCATATGGGAAGCTCAAAATACTTGTCACACGTTGATGCGCCCCGTGTCGATTTGTTTTGTGTTGAAGTGTGCATAAAAGTGCACGGAGGATCGATAATGAGGCAGGGGCCAGGAAGCAAGAGAGCCTGAATGGATGACTTGAGAAAGGTGTTTGAACAGAGGACGTGCGTGTGAGATCGGTAATTTCTTCGTTTTGGCCGGCAGGGGCTGTGTAGCACTCAGAAGATATTCGTACAATCTCGTACATGTTTTGCTTGAGGCCATGCCCATCCAGCGCGAGCACTGTCGCGCAGGACAGGTTGGGAGTGAGGCTCCTGTTTGCTCTGTATGCGCTTTGATGTTTAGCAGCGGTTGGCTGCGCCACTGACTTAACTCATGCGCCACGCATCACCCTGAGGTCTCAGCAACCTTTATCCGTTTCTTGCATTAACGAAAGGTTGAGAGGGTTGGAGATGAAGTCTGTAAAGTTCACGGTTTTCGGATGGCATGTTGGAGTGGGGTGTGGGGGGCTGATTGGGGGTGGGCGGATTATGTTCATGATAAATGATGATTATGCCGTCGGGTTCGTCTAGATTTCTCGCTGGTTGGGGGTGGGCTAATTATGTGCATGATTAGTCATGATTATGCTGAGTTTCATGTTGGCGGCTAGATTTCGGAAGAACCAGCATGAAACACGCAGGTTGTATGTTTCTCGGAAGAGCTTTTGCGACAGGCTTTTTTGCTGAGAGCCTGTACATAAACAGGTTGGGCTGACCATATCTGACCATTTATGGACCAGTTGAATCGCAGGAGCAAAATTGTGACTTGTTCATACCCTGAAATCTGGCCAAGACCGCTGTGAAATGCGACATTCTGCCAAAGCAACGTGTCGCACAGCACCGCGGCTGCAACAGAATATGTTGAGCACAAGATCACAGCTGCCAAGAGCTGGGCTCGGAAATCGGAGGACAAGGATAAGGATGAGGAGAAGGATCAGCAGGATGAGGATTGTGAGGGGACCTCACGAAGTAGAGACCGTTGCCTGCGAGGTGCGGAGACAGGACTCATCAGAGCTTATCGAAGTTGGCGTTCCTACTTAGAATGATGGGTAACAAAAGATTACATACGGAGCACCCTTTGATTTTGAACAACCCCATCTCTTCAACAATAAGGGCCTCCCCGTAATCTGAAGAATGAGAAATAATTACCCCAAATGGAATTTCAGTTTGAGGATTTGGACTCTTCAGGATTCATACACCCTTAAGTCTAAACTTCAAAACATTCCTGCTTTTTGAGGGCTGCAACTATTGTATTTAATTCTGGGGCTTTTCGGACACAAAGTCACCTTTGCCTTTAAAGTAGCCTATGACCCCTGACCTTACTCCCCCCCAAAAGTCTCCACATCTAGGGGGGTTTATGAATGTTGAGCTCAGACGAAGAGCCAAGTGGAAATATGACCACAATATAATCCCTATATAACCCACAATAATCCCAGCTTCCATTTCATTTTCCATTTTCTTTTCCATCTGATTCTCCATTTTTGCGGTATTATCTCTATATAACCCCCAGATAATGCTTTCGAAAGCAAGAAAGGAGCTGTCCATATTTTCGCCTTTACAGGCACTGCTCAGAAGGACATTCACATTTTGGCTGCATTTTCCCATCCTTCTTGCCACAGGCGATTCCTGGTGGCAAGGCGGCCCCTAAACCCTAAACCCTAAACGTGTTAGGCCAGAACAACTGCTCTCATGCCAGGAGCGGGAGCGCCACCAAGGGGCCACTCGCCATCGCCGTCTTCACCAACATCTGCTGGCTTCAGGCTGCCAAGACCGCTCCAACCATCCTGTACCTGTTCCTGCATAATAAATGAATATGTTGGGGTTAACATACGGACGATGGACAAGAAAACGGAAACTATTATAGTATGATAAGGAATATAATGTATCTGCAGGACAGGCTCAACAGCTACGGCGAGCGGGCCAGAATCAGCATTTTCTCAGCAACAGTGCATTTAGGATCCGCAGCTGTTTGGGCCAGGCCTACAGCAGATATGAACCAATCTCCTGGCATTAAACATCATTAAACTTACTCTCTGCAGCGCAGGAAGATGATGTAAAGACGAGACTTGCATGGGAACAGTGCCGACACCATGCTGAGGGGACCACTAACAAATGTCACAATTCGTTGACCCCAGGAACATTATCTTGCCTTTGAATCTTAAGAGCCGCTGACAACGTGCTCGCAGACGATAGCTGAACGTCTTGTAGCTGAGCATGAGATGCTCAAGACCCTATGGCTTATCTTCAAGCCGAACTGTTGCTGGCGATGGTCTGAGTCTGTTGCAATGTTTCCTCGCAATGTTGTCTTTCTGCATATGTTCTTCGTGCCACACATACTCAGCTATGCATTCCGACTGCGTCTCTTTGCATCACCTGCATGTTTGCATCTTTTCAATTGGGTTGAACTCAGGTGCACCTTTTCGGCTTCCAAGTCATCGCAGCAGCAGGTGTCAAGAACTTGTTCCACACTTCGAAGAAGCTGGGCTCACATCAGCTATGTACTCTCAACACGGTTTCAGTAGGGTCGGACCCAGCATGCGTATTTTTGGAACTATCCAGCACCAACCCGTGAGCCTCAAAATTCTCCATAACCTCGAGACAGGTTGCAGTGCTGCCTACAACATATTGAAAGAAATATGGACCGGAAGCCGCTCGAGCAGCCTTTCATGCATGCTCTGTTCGGTCTTTGTATTTTGAGCTCAGGAATGTTTATGAGTGGCTCAACTGCAGAGATGCTGTAAGATCTTGCAAGAGCATCTTCCCAGAGTTCCCCTGTTATGTGACCTTTGAGAATCTTCAGGTGCAGGGCATACCCTGAACTTGAGATTCAAAAATACGGGTGCAGGCTCGATGCCACGAAAGTGGAGTCGGAGATTGCAACTTCCAGGAGCCCTGGAAGGGTGTCGCTTTGAAGGGGACAATGCAATTCATTGCTTATATGGCTTCGGCTATTGCGGTACATCATGCTGTGTAGCCACCATTATAAGCAAGTCGTCGAGTGTTAACTTACCAATTCCTTAGCAGCAAGCAAGGAGCCCATGGGTGGTGATGTACTATGCCGATTGGTGTCCACACTGTCACCACTACGCGCCAACATTTGAGAGGCTGGCATTCTGCGCTGGCCTTCTGCAGCATCTGCACCACATGCAGCACAGCCCTCCAGCAATGGTAGGATTTCTGGTGCGGTGTCGCCTCTACATCAAGGGTCCGTCCCAAGCTCAAGTCCACGTATTTGCCTTAATCTGAGACAGAGCAGACCACACCTAGGTGCGCTTTGGCGCTGACACTCGGCATAGTCCTGATTCTTCTTGAAAGTAGGCACTCATGAGCCGCAGCGGTAATGAAGCGCCTGGTTTGCTCTCTCACGGTCTTCTGGCTGGGTGCAACGGAGTCTGCCAAACTCAGTTGAACTGTCCGGACTTCCTGGCCTTTTGCATGAAGATCCAGATCACTGGCTACCCGAGTGTGCGGACCTACCACTTCAAAGGTCCCTGCATATCGTTGTCATGTTTCCTTATTTTGGTTTGCTTTCTCAAGTCTACTTGTGATTTTCGTGTTGCACGTTATTGCATTCTTTCTTTTTGGTACGGATCCTGGGTCACAGAGCTGAAGCTTGCAGGTGATACAGGCTCACCTCTGGGAGGCAAGACTCCTGCCGCCTGGCCGCAGGTTGCACGAACAGTCGTTGAAAGGATAGGTTTTGCGGAAGGTGGATCCTTGCGCACGGAATGCCTTGCACTTCGTGTATACTTCTTGAGAGTCCCCTGGTTTTTGGATGATATACCAACCTGCTGCAGGAGGCTTGACGAATCCTTTTTCTTTGATGTCGTGTCACAAAGGACAGGAAGATTGTTCATTCTGAGCAGGACTTCACTGCCAGAGGCCTACTTGCAGGGAGTGGCTCGCATGGAAGATCCGAGAGCGGCTAAAGATGAAGCTGGACATGAATTTCGAAGTTTGTGTCCAAGGCCTGGATACGGAAGAACATGCCTTCCAAGTCCGGGGCGGAGACGGTGAAGACCTGAGCCTTGGAATGTCGCATGTTGAGGCCTGTTGAGCGCAAACGATCTCGTCTTCATGAGTGAAGTAGTGAGTGGCTACTAAGGCCAATCTCACCGTGCTGGGTCTGCATACGGTGCCTCGTGCCCTTCAGGGCTAATTACTTTGAGCGTTGGACTTTTTGCTCCCCAAGGATCCTGATGCAAGTGATATCCTCATGCCGTTTAAAAGGGAGCTCCTTAGAGGTGCCAGCATTGCCTGCATCATCGTCGAGCAAGCCAGGCCTTGCAGGGGTTTCCTGAACGACCTCAGCTCGGTGTCCATACCATGTCCCATTTCGGGAGGCGTGCGTGGTATGCGGAGCAGCGAGGCGCTTCAACCACGGCCGTGACTCAAATCCTGGCCTGGACTGGTTGGGATGCCAGGCTCCTGCCACGTCGATCGCAGCTGACAGCGTCCTTCATCAGAGAGAGGTTGGCAGTCGAACTCCCATGAAAGTCCTTTCTGGTGGTTCCAAGATCTTCGCGCTTAGAATTCGTAGACCAGAGCCCTCGCTCGAAGTGTGTTCAGCCTCCTCATGTTTGGGAAGAGCTCCGAAAGCCAAAGAGGTTCTGCGAGATGCTCTTCCGGCTCTTCATTTGGTTGATGCGGAGGCAAGGAACTGTTTGAAGCATTGTTGACGTGAGTCTGTGGTTTTTCTTTGCTGACCAAGGTTGCAATCTTGTATTCTCTCAGCCAGGGTGCCTTTCTGAAAGGCTCCCAACCTGAGCAAATGACTTCTCCGTGCTGAGTGTCCATGCTTTGGGGTTACGCATGCCTTCATCTGACCAGGCAGTGAGGATGGAAAGCTTACAGGCGACAATTTGGGTGAACTCCTGCGACGCTCATCTATATATGCACTGCGAGGGAATTTCTGGCAAAGTTGAATCTTTGAGAGGTTGGCTGGACTTCCTTGGTGGCCGTTTGCCAGGCCTGGATAGTGGCCTCTCTTGTTGGCTTACACAAGACACTTGTCCTTTCAGGCTCTGGCCAGCGCGATCTCAAGGCATTGGCTGAAAAGACCCGTGAGGCACCTCTTGCTCAACACCGAGTTGCCGTGCCTGCGCAGACGTGCGAATGGGTCCCTTGCGGTGCATGACAGGCTATTAGCTCTTCTGCCACGGGGGACGCGTCGTGTCCACAGCAGGAGCAGAGCTGCGGGGCCAAATCAGAAAGAATTTCTCGAGGCTCTCTGTGTCCGATTTCCAGAAACTCCTTGCGAAGCATGGGCTGGACAGAGCACCTCCGGAGGCATCTCAGCTGTCTTGCTCATATTCTTACTTGCGCTTCTATTGGACGTGGGCATGGAGCACGCAAAGCAGGCTGGCATCAAGCCAGATGCTTACTGGCGACGCTGCAAAGGCCGCTTGCGATGTTGTATCTCGTCCTGCGATCTTTGGGCTCTTGCCACGGAAGGTTTCACGTGCGGACTGTGGACCCTTTTTCACATACTGAGCCAGGCCTGTTTGCATAGGGGTGTGTCCCTCACCTCGTCCAGAGACGGAGCTTTAATTCAGATCAGGCCCGAGGTATTCAGCCCGAGATAGCTGGGCAGGACAAATCGCTTCAGCCGTCATGGCACATGTTTGGAGCAAGTTTCGTACCAGCTGTCTTACCAGGAGCTGCTGACGCGCATCCGCGGTTTTGTGTCTCATTTTTTTGGCTGCCAGCAGTGCCGTGAGCATTTTCTGGAGGCTGGGCAGGGTCACCTTCACAATTGCCTGAGCTGAACTTGAGTAGCCAGTAGGCTTTCGACTCCTGCAAGACGCGATCTGAGACTAGAGCTTCTCGAGCGTCTGACAGGTAGAGGGAGGCGTTGCTAGAGCCTAATGTGTTGCTTGAAATCGAGGTTTGACCATTGCCACCTTAGGGCTGATGACGATGCCGGCGCAGCACTCTGGCTGTGGAAGGCTGGGATGTGGTGATGTGGAACGTGCCAAGCATCATAGAGCTTTTATATAAGCTTAGTTTTGGCATCATGCGGCCACTGCGTTGCACGGTCAGATGCACAACGACGTCACCCTGCGGGTAGCAGCTGAGAACAACCGAAACTCAGCCAAATTGCTGCAGATTTGGCAGCCGGTGTTGTCGGCACTATGCTGTGACCTGCATGGTGCCATAGTGTGAGGTAGCCCTTGGAACACATCAAGCCGCGTTGTAGTCGCGAGTCGTGGAGGGCATGTGTAGTTGATTGGTGAGGTCCGATGCCAAATCTTTGGCCAGCTTTGGAGGACCCAAGAACAACAACTCTTTGTGCGTCTTCAGTGCCCGCGGCAGTAGGAAGTAGCGATTGACATCACGCTTGTCACCCCGCCTCGCAAATGCGTACACAAATGCAGGACTGCAAAGATTGCAGGCTTCAGCACTCACGCCCGTGAGTGCCTGAGTCTTGCTGCCCGATTTGCTAATGCTGCTCTGTGCTTGGGTGGAAGTAACATGGCATTCACCATGTGTCACGTGTAGTTTTGCTCAACGGCTTGATTTGGTAAGCCGTGTCTCAAGCTGCTTCCATCATTTGAATGTGTTCTCAGCCAGCCCCATTGTCAACGTAGTGCGAGCCCAGTTGCAGTAAACAAAGGAGCGCCTATTCGCATGTTTCGCAGTGCAGTGATTTGACAAACTGGCGCTGCAGTAACCACGGCTCAGCGCACTTCCACGAAGCAGCGGTGTTGGCACACCTTCGCCCGGACCTCTGGAAAGCCAACTTCTGATCAGCTTTTCCCAGTGAAGCCTTGCTCAGGCACCGAGTATTGGAGCCAGGAGTCACGGACTGAGCGTCAGCCCACATCTCTGCTGCGCTGCGTTCAACATACCTGTCATTCAGGTGGCAAGGCAGCGCAGGACCAGCGCGTTCGAGCGCTTCTTTACATATGCTCACTAGCACTACGACGGCAAAGGGTCGGATCATTTGCATCACGGCCCCCCAATACTCTGGAATCCATGAACAGGAGCACCTTTCATACTAGGCTGGGGGTGTTGTGCCATCAGCCAGACAAGTCTTTTTTGACCGTTGAACAGAAGTTTGAGAGAACAGCTGCTGCGCTCGACTGCAGGTCCCGTGGCCCAGGGCCTTTTGGGCGTCTCCGTCTTTGCGATCTGTCTTGTCGCTCGGACTGATTCCTGGGCCCGAAGCGCAAAGTCTCAAACCAGGCACGTAGCCTTCTCATCAGGTTTTGCTGGCCATCCGCCCGCTTCGGTTCTGTCGTGGAGGCCAGGGGACCGCACACACACGGTCATGTAATTTGTTGAAGCCTTGAGCTAAGGCAAAGAGACCAAGGGGAGTTGATGTACAAGGAGTACGTGAACGCAACCGCCATGAACAGTGGAAGGGCGAGCTTGCCCAACAGCCTAGCCCACGCACGAACGGCATCAGCGACACGATGCGACACGTTGGGGCTTGGACTCTCCTAAATGGACTACTTCCAGGCTCTGCAGTCAGAAGGCGCTCAAGCCAAGCTCTGTTCGTCAAGCTGCTTGGCTGGATGGCACCTCCTGTGGACTGCGAACATCCACCCTGCCACTTGCGGCAACGGCTGTGAGCAAAAATGCTGTGACAACTCAGTTGGTTCCAGTTGGAAAGCCGTTCTGTTCTAGGAGCCTAACAGCTGTTGCGACATATTCCTGGCGACAGGCCAGCCTTCCCGCGGGCCTATTCCAGCATCAGCCATGACCAGATGTTGAGACAGGCGATGGATTTGATTTCGTAACCTTCTGGCTTTGACCTTTCAGCCTGGCTGGAGGCAACCACGTACTTGGAGTCTGGAACACGTCGGCGTGCTAGTGGCCTGTTGGGCATAGTGCCATTCACGCAATCTGGCTGTGCACAACAGAGAGTGGGACACCAAGCGTACTTATAGACATGTTGGGCTGTGGGCTGCTCTTGCTCCGGCATCAAAAGCAGAATTTAGGAGAGTTGCATGACGGCGCCAGGTTGGCGTGCCCATTCACCCGAAGTGGACTCCGGGACTCCTCGAACTCATGCCAGATTATTGTCGGAGGCTCAGAAATCAATGGGAATCTAGCCTCGCAGATGTAGTCGTTGCTCTTGATGAATCGGAGTGGTACATTTGCTGCGATGTGGTAAGGGTTCCATCAGCCGGCCAGCTACCACGTGCCTGGTCAGCCGCACCTTGTCCGACTTGAATCCCCTGCCAATGTGTTTGCTTTCAACTGCCATGTACGTTGGCAGCAGTGTTGGTGGCACCAAACTGCCAAGGTCACGTGGTGTAGCAATGGTTTGCACGCATCGGCCTGAGGTATTCAGCCCCTTGATTTTTCAAATCACACCAGCTCTGCACCACAGAGGCCATGGCGCCGATGACCTCTCCACAGAAGCCGAAGCTGGTTGAGCCGTCATAGCCTTAGAGCATAGGAAGCAATGAGGGGCGTCAGCCAGCAGCCTGCCGACCGGCAGGGTGTCCGTAATTCAGCTCAACATCATTCCGTTTGTTTGCTTTTTTGCGCAGTGAGGCTGCATTTCCTTGATTGATTTCGGATAGATAGTTTTCTGTTGTTTCTTGTGCGCATTCTTTCCCGGCATTGGGCCTGCCCGCCCTCCTTCCCCCTCCTCTGAACTTCTTCGCCCAGCCCTTTCCCAACCATCGAGAAAGCAGCTTGAGGAATCCGACGTCGTATCATCTGCCTCAACCGCCTAAGGCGGTCGCTCCCCAGCTGCAGATTAGAAACAGCACAGCACAGCACGTTGTCAGTAAAAAGCAGATGGACATCTCTCCAGCTGTTGTGGCAAGGTGGTGCAAAGCCGTGCTCAGCGAGTTGCCGGAAACTTGAAGAAAAGCAGTTCATGAGCATCTCGCGCATGTCAGCAGGAGCATTTCGTACAAGTAAGGCTGGCTTCGAAGGCTGGTCTGTTTGCCATTCCTTTTCCAGCCCACTCCCGCCGCACGCAGACAAAGCATGTGAGCTCATATGATGCGTGCCCAATGCGCGCAGGTGCGCAAAGTCCTCGCCCGCAGCAGCAACAGCAGCAGAGGCACTCAAGCGTCGTTGGTAAAGCCAGAAGAATCTAGGTCGCCGCAGCGGAATATTTGGGAGGGAGAGGTATTTAGTGCACATATGTATACTGTACATGCGTGTATGTAGTAGACTGATATAACATACACTTCACCAGCCAGTATGGTTTGTGGACTTTCGGCAAAAAGTTGAGCCGCGGCAGTTCAAATGGGTTGGCCATGGAGCCGCATGTTTGGCTGAACACTATACATTTCTGGTTTCTATTTCATTTTCCATTTTTTTAAATTTGATTGTCGGTTCTTGGGGCATTACTCCCAAACCCTCTATGTTCCCATATGAGCTATAGTCTAAACTCCAGAAAGGGGGGATTACATGGAGGATTGTATAGGGTACTGTTATAGGCCTTAGTCAGGGGAATACTACGAGGCTCAAATGACTCTTCATGGAACCCTATGGCCTGCTGGTGTGCAAAGTTGGCTTCTTTCATGGCTCTCTTCATGGATCCTGGTTTGGATGGATCCGGGTTCGTTTGGATGGGCCACAGGTCCAGAAAGTTGGCATCCCAAAAATCCTGGTTCAAGTTGTGTGCTGCAAGTCCGAATGAACTGCTCACGGAGAGCTTCTACAAGTCGTTCGCGCTGACAAACTTCCCGGCCCGTCGGCCATTTTGGCTTCCTTGCGCCTTTCGCCTCCCTTCGCCGTCGTCGGTCATGGCAACTACCCCGACGTCGTCTTTGCCATCTTCGGCGACCAATGTGGCGGAGGTCCTGGCGGCGCTTCCGGCCGACGAGGTGGGCTCGTGGAGCCCAGAACTTCAAGCGGCGGTGGCGCCGGCCGTCGCGGCAGTTGACACCACTTCGGCGGCTTCCACATCTACGCCGGTTCGGCGTCGTAAGGGGACGACGATCGAACCCTCCTCGACGTCTACAGCGGCAGCGTGGATGGCTCCGCCCACCCTCGACAACGCCGACCGTTCGGCGATGCAGGAAAGCGAAGGGTCACCGGCGCCTACAACCGTTGCCGGCGACGAGGTGCTCACGTTCGGGCCACCGCAGTTCCCGGTCGGCGACCCACCGACCGTCATCTGACTTTGACGTCAACAGCAGCATGGGCCCGGACCTCGGCGACCCGGCAGCAGCAGATGGTGGCCTCAATGGCGCTGGTGGCGGTGGCGGCGGTGGCAGTACGACCTCGGCACCTACAACATCCTCGCCACCGACTACGGCGGCCCCGGTGGTTGGCGATGGCGGCGCCGTTGGCACGACCTCGGCGTTTACTACCTCTCCCTCCACCAGCCTGACGGGTGCTAAGTCGCCACCGTCGACAGTGATCCCGCCGCTGCCGAAGATAAAGCCAATGGCTAAGGCGCCGCCGCCGCCCTTCAGGGATCCCAACATCGACGCCTCCTTGGCCACTTCGGCATACCGGCCGCTGCAGATCATGCAGAAGCAGCCCCCAACGGCGCTGCAGCCGCTTCCCGGCCCGGAGCCCCACGAGGACGTGGACGACTTCGCCGAGCGCGCCGCCACCATCGTCCCGAAACACAACGAACTGCAGCGGCAGATCGCCGACGAGATGGCGGCGGCATACCAATAAATGTATGAACATGCTTCTGCTCGCCGTCAGGAAAATTATCCGAAACTTGTTGGAACTTTTGTTGTTGGCCAAGATAATGCCAAGATGGGCAATGTTTGTCGTCTGAAAGAATGTTTTTTCCAGAGCATGCGTTTGTTGTTAGTACTCGTGCGGTATACTTTACACATACTGAACACTTGTGGTGCGGAAAAGTTCCCAAAATTTTCTGCTGCTTGCAAAGATGAACGTGCTTGTTGTTTAGCAAACTTGTATTTCAGTTGGAGGTACACATGTAAATGTCATGGTTTTCATTCTGATTTCATTGTTGACCTGTTCGCAGAAAATTCAGAAAGTTCTCTGTGCAGAAACCTTCTTGAAATTTGCGGCTGCCTACAAGACTGGAAGATGTTCCCCGTTTCAAAGACGGGATGTTCGGCAGCCAACAGTTCATGCATATGTTCCGAGTGAAAACTTTCCTGAAATTTAGTATGTTTTAGTGCTGCTTGCAAGCATTACTGTTTCTGGTTATGCCGAAAACTTGTGTTTAGAATATTTTTGAATTGAAGTTCAGATGGGAATGACTTGGATATGCTTATCGTAACCATAAGATTTGCTGAAGTTTTCCCTGCGACAGCCCCTGAACTTTCCCTTGCTTGCCTAAAAAGCCCACTCGTCCTCGATGCTAAAAATCAGATTTGATGTGACTGTGGACATTGCAAGCATGTTCTGCGATTGCCGTGCTTGTGGTGGCACTTTAATCTCGACAGTCTCCTTGCCAATCGTACACGCGGGAAACACGCTGAACACATTTGCGTCGAACGGAACATATTTACGTCGAACGGAGGGAATTTTATTGCTGCCCTAGTAGACGTGGTGCGTACTTCGACATCAGTAAGTATCTACTGGGCATTTAAGGAATGAATCTTGAATGGATGTCATCAAAACAGCAAAATTGTTTCAGTTTATTTCAAAGTGCTGGAGTGCACGCGGAAATACTTGGGGGCCTCCGACCTACACAGCACAATTACACTCACACATGTGCTGATCTGCCCAAAAAATGCCTCGTCAATGACGCCAATCAAATTCCATGCATACTATTTGGGATCTTCGCCAGTTTGATTAACATTCATACATATACTTATGCGTGAGATTACATGTTCAAGTATATCAAGTTCGAAGCCCAGTCAAGATTTCAAGGCCACATGCTGCGTAATCCAATTCGGCTCAAATTCCTTTTTGCCCAGACATTTGACGAGCGCATCCCATTTCTCGGGAATCATACATTCATTCTGATTGCATCCCGAAACTGAAAAAGGGCGCTCTTTTTGCGAAAGATTCTCTTGCGATGGTTTCAGGCTTCTCACTCAATTTTTCTTCAGCGTAGCAGAGTCTTGCACGACCAGGCAATTTCTTGTTGAGACCCACATAATGTGCAATCTTGGCTCCCAGGTCATCTCACAAAGTCAGGTAGTGGGTTCTTTGTCGTCTTGATTTGGGACTGGCACAACCCTGGATGTCTGACAACTTAGCTAGAACTTCAGTTTGCTTGTCGTCAAATGATTGAGCAGCCTGACATGCTTGGATGTTGGGCTCAGGTCATAAAATCTTGAAATCCCGTAGATCCTAGATACGGCATGATGTGCTTTCATCATGGCAATAATCACAATGCTGGCGAGCGTGCTCGCAAACATAGTTTTGGAGGCAACAGGCGTAGTCACAGGAATGGATCCCACGTATCCAATCCAACCCACTACCGTCGATACTAAACACCCTGAAACGCATACCCATCATAAACGGGGGGAGGGGATGATGCAAGTTGCGCAGCAGGCTGATTAGCAGTCCACCGCGAAGCCGAGACCTCAACAACAGCTACCAGTAGACTAGGAAGAGGGGAAGCAGCAGTAGCAGTAGCCGTAGCAGTTGCAGTAGCACTGGCAGTAGCAGGAGTAGTAGTCGTTGTTGTTGTTTGGTTGTAGTGGTAGTGGTGGCAGTAGTGGTAGTCATAGCAAAGTTCTTCTAATCCAGTGCAAAGTGCGGAGGAATAAAAAGGGAGAGCCCTTACAGAAATCGAGGTAGCCAACATTGTTTCTCCTCGCATGATTTTGGATTTTTTCATGAAGCTTAGTTGTGGCTCTTGTGGGCTGTCATTTTTGAATAAGTTCTCGAGGCCACAGTCCAATCAACGCCATTTTTTTAGTTGGCTTGTCTGGATGCAATGATGGAATGGAGCCCCACTCAGCATTTGCACATGCGGAACTTAAATTAAGTTACTATATTGGGGAAACCCTATTATTTACCATATATACCCATTATGGTAACTTAATTTAAGGTCCAATCCAAGGCACCGCGACGACCTCCACCATCTCAGCCTTGGTTGGATGTGGCGGTCCTGACCGGAAAGCGCGCGCTTCTGGTCAGGCACAAGCACAGCCGCTTCCTCAGCCGAATGTGCTGGCATTAGCACTCGCAGCACGCAGGTTTCCTCAATTTCTTGCAATAGGCATGCACTGAAGCTCTCACTTGTTGAGATGGTCAGTCCTCTGAAGGTCCACCTCACGATCAAGCCAGTCCGGTATTTCAACTGTCAGCCACCCAGATGTTCAGTGCTATTGGGATTAATTGAGGGGCTTCGAAATGTGCAAGGATGGGAGAAAGCTCTGACCCCTAAATGAAGGAAGAGACCGCAAAAAAAAAGCCGAGATTCCGCATGTCACTTGCATGCCCTAGGGACATTGTCGACCTTTCCATTCTAGTGTTTTGAACTGTTTGGGGTGGCTTGTTTTCGACAGGAACGGCGTGGCAGCGATGCAGAGGAGAGCAGTGCCGTGAGCGAATTGAACAACTCCAACTGTAAAGCGAATCAAGGTTGGCGGTGACGGCGGCAGTGGTGGTGATCGTGTTGTCGTTGTTGGTGGTGGTGGTGGTGGTGGTGGTGGTGGTAGTAGTTAGGACTATTGGATGTTGTGTGGCACAGGAGGTCTCTGAATTTAGCATCCCAAGTACTGACCTTGACGGCCTGCTCCGGCAGCCAGTCTGCAAGACAAAGGGTCCGAGACAGTTGTCGCGTCTTCATGTTGGCCTTTGTTGGTCCACGAGGTATCTTCAAGGACTTTGCAATCGAGGGCTTCGCATTACGGAGGTCACCTACTGCATAAACTCCTGGAATTTGTGGAGATCTGAGAGCTGGCAGAGTTTAGAAGCACAGTGCGAGTGCATCCTTGCAAAGAATGCCGCCTGAATCAAGGTACGGGCTCATCCCGTTGAAGCATCATGGCTTCATCCTCTTCACAAAGGCTGGTTGACGTTGTCTTGGTGGTGATGAGGAAGGCAGCCTCAGGATTTGCTTTGAGCCTTCGCATGAGCTTTTTTCGCCTTCGCACCTGCATTTTGGTGTTTGCTCAAGCAGTTTCAAGTACCTTCTTTTCAAAGGTGACCCAGAAAACACATCATCTCACATGCACGCATTTCTGCTTTTGATAATTTGGAAGCTTCATTCAGAGCCATGCATGAGGGAAAGGATGGCAAATCTGGCATTGCCAAGCAACTTGGGTGCACAGAGTTGATGCCCTGAAAGCCTGACAGCTGCCAAGTGTCGACTGTAGGAACATGCTCCAACTCAGGCGGCACACGCGGGAAATGGGGAAGGCTCTTTCCCAAGCCTCCCGAACCAAGCCGCTCCCAGACTCTGGGACGAAACATGTAAGCCTGCATTCCTTTATGCTCAAATCGCTACAATAGTTTTCGAGTCCTTTTTATTCCCGTCATGTTTGCCATGGGCTGTGCAGTTCTTTACTGAGGAAGGTGACGAGTCTCATGGCCTTCCAAAGGTCCTCAGGACAGGATCTCTGCTTTGCTTCATGTCTTTGGCATGGCAGCAGATCATGCACGTAGAGGCTAAGATTCAGTAGCATTGGCCTGTAGGCAAAAGAATGAAGATTTACAGCTTGCCCTGACCGATTGTCCTTCAAAGTGAAAAGCTGAGTTAGCAGCGTAACTTCTCTCTCTCTAGAGCTGTTTACGCGAAAATGCAAATGCCCTTGACCATGCTGATCTCGTGCCCGCCCTGTTCTCAGCTGTGGTTCAGGACCCGTGATGCCGTTGGCTTTGGCTTGGGCGTGACTGTTGGAGCCGGTGTCTTCATGGCAACTGGGAAGGCGGCACAAGAAGCTGGCCCAGCAGCAGAGCCGCAGTAATCAACAGGTCTCTTTACGCTCTACTACACTTGTGGAAACGTCGGCGTCATATCCATGATACTTGAGGCTGTGACGTTGTCATTTCTGATCGCAGCTGTGGGCTGCAGCTGCACAGGTTGGGCGTAGTAAACGCTTGCGGTCGTGAGGGAGTCAAGTGAAGAAATGGTGCCTCGGGGCACCGCCACCGCCGCCGCCGCCGCCGCCGCTGCCAGCACCACCACCGCCGCCGCCGACGCCGCTGCCAGCACCACCACCGCCGACGCCGCAACATCACTGGCACCGGCACCGGTGCCGCTGCCGCTACGGCTGCTGCTACTGCTACTTGTACTGCCATTGCTACTACGAGCAACCGAGACCTTGGCCCAGAGGACCAGGCTTACAACGGGTATGCTACAATTCACTCGTCCCTGCCGGTTTTTTAGGCCTACACGCTAAAAACCACCTGACAAGCCTTTACAATTTTGTTTCGCAGCTTCATTTATGTGTCCATCCCTTCAAAACCTTAAGCAAGTTGAAAACCTAAATCATCCCGACACCTAGAATTCCCAACCCTAAGATACTTACAACCTAAACAACCCTGAACGCTAAACAACCCTGAGTGACCCAATACCCTAAACAATTCTAAACGACCTCAAACCCTCAACGCCCCCAAACCCTGAGGAGTCTTTGGGCCAACCACGCTCGTCGCGGGTTGTTCTGCTACTAATTATTATTATTATTACTACTACTACCACTACTACTACCATCACCACTATTATTCTTCTTATTACTACTACTACTACTACTGCTGCTGCTGCTGCTACTACTACTACTACTACCAGTACTAGTACCAGTACCAGTACCAGTACTAGTAGTAGTAGTAGTAGTAGTACTAGTAATACTAATAATAATAGTAGTGGTGGTGGTAGTGCAGTGGTAGTGGTACTACTACTACTACTACTACTACTAGTACTAGCCGAGAACCCCAGGTTTGCCGTCGCCTATCGCGGAATACTGGTGGGCGTGGGATTTCGGCCACATTGAAGTCTAAAGTTTTGAGGGGCTCTATGCGCAAAAACCCCGAGTTTTTGCGGGATTACAAACATCTAATGTTGAGGACAGCGCAGCTCTCGAAAGGTCCTTCGTTTTGAGCACTTCGGGTTGAAGCACGCGCGCAGGGACACAGCCAGGTCGCCTCTGGAACCTGCTTGTCTGAAAGCTCTGGTCACCGTATGCTCTTGGAACACGAACGCTCTTGAAAAGCGAACGGAAAGCTAGCACGAATGTTCACCTGACGGCGAAGGTGGGGGTTTGAGGGTGGTAGTGGTAGTAGTAATAGTAGTAGTAGTAGTAGTAGTAGTAATATTACCACTACCACTACTATCATTATTATTACTACTACTAGTACGATTACTGCTACTGCTACTACTATTACTACCACCACCACTAGTGCCACGGCTCCTGCTGCTAATTACTGCGGAAGGCCTTTGCTATGCCGAGCTCGCGGCTCTGGTTCCATCTTCCGGCAGCTCTTACACTTTCGTCTACCACGCGGCCGGCATCTCGATCTCAAAGTAAAAGCTCAAAGAAATCTGGGCTGAGGGCCTGAGGTCTTGGGATTGAAAGTTTAGGGGAGACTGCGGCAACAGCCTACCTTTCTTCCCTCAAAGATTGGGATTTCATTTGTTCAGAGTTTAACCACCAGTGACTAGTGCGCAGCTCATGCTTAGTTGCTTGCTCCAATAGTTTTTTGAAGAAGGTGACCACCCCTCTGGTTGCTTTACTTAATTTGAGGTGAAAACTGTTGCGAAATCCAAGGAGAGCTTCCAGCATGCATGGTTGGTCTGACAAACATCGTGAATTCAGTTTTGTCAAGTGCGGCTGTGGCTCGTGGCTGGGAAGGCTACATGCGTCTTCTTCTCATATCGACGGGTGTCAATCCACCGGCATTTATGGAAGGATTCAGCTGGGGACCTCTACAGGTATCTTTCCTCGCTCCTGTTCTGATTGGGGCGGTGGTTGCCATTAATCTGTGCGGAACGTTGGCCATCTCAACTTTCAACAACGTGGTCACGTTCATATCCGTAACACTGCTCCTGGTCTACATCTTCGGTGGTGCCACGCATTTTGACCCAACCTTGTGGGACCCATACGCTCCACATGGTAGTCTAGGCATTGCCAAAGGTGCCGGCTCGGTCTTCTTTTCTTACCTTGGCTTCGATGTGCTTGCGACGCTGGGCGCTGAATCCGTCAATGAGAAGGTTGTTCCCTGTGGCATTGTGCTGACACTGTTTATCAGCACCGCTATCTACTGTGGTGTTGGTGCAGTCTTCACTGGGCTGGTGGACTACACGGAAGTAGACATGACAGCCCCCCTGGCGCGCGCTGCTGAGCAGAGGGATCTTCCCATCTTGGCACTCTTGGTGTCAATTGGGGCAGTCGGAAACACCTTGACTACTGTCATAGGTGCAATCGTTGCCAACCCGCGTTACTGTTTATCCATGGCACAGGATGGGCTATTGCCAGCTACACTTGTTCGGCTCAACCGTTTTGGAGCCCCCGGACGTTCCCTGCTGGATACCCGACTAGATTAGCCAACTTTCGCACTTTGGACGTTTTGAAAATGTTAGAAGGGTCATCAGTCTGCAGTTTCTGACCTGTGTCGCTGGTTCAGGTAATGGCAGGCCCTGCTGTGGTTATTGCAGCTTTGTTCGATTTCACTGCCATCGCAGACGTGGTGTCCGCTGGAGCACTAGGACATTGGTTGCACATTGTCCAATAGGTTGCCACACGCTTCTGGATTTCTGTATAATAGTAATAATATTTTTAGTAGTAATAATAATGGTAATAATAGGAATAGTAATAATAATAGTAATAGTGATAGTAATAATGTTCCAGGAACCTTTGCCCTGGTATGCGCCTCGCTGATCCTGCTTCGCTGCCCATGCACTTGGGACTCAGGTGCCATGGCATTTCAGCTGTTGACATGTCGCGCAATCAGCAGTCTTGGTGAAGGGGCGCGGCTTCTGTGAACCGAAGGTTCATCGCAAAGGGATGAGTCAGGGAACACGGAAGAAGATGACAACAACTGCGAAGTCGTGAAGGCACACGCGCATGCTCCCAAGTCTGCCGCTTGCTTGCACTGGAGAAGAGCATGCCCAGACCTCCTAAAGGATCTAAAAAATGGACCCCCCCCCTCGCAATATGAACCCATTACTACCTGGGGGAAAGTGGCGGATTACAAGCGGATTCCATCCTTTGGATCCTTTAGGCGGGGGCCTGGGTAGCTGTCTCATGCTTGCCCTGTTTACTGCAAGCACGTTCAGCTGCAGCCTGTCTCCTTTGCATCGGATCTCTCTGCCGTTATGCTTTTGAGTTGACTGGGTTGCTGTTAAGGAACTTAGTTTTAAGTTACTATACTGGGAAACCCTATTAATTGCTACATGTACCCATTTTGGTAACTTAATTTAAGGTCCTTAACAGCAACCCAGTTGAAGCCAAGGTGGTTCTAGGCAGGAGCTGTGGGTTCATCATGCAGACTGCTGTGCTGTTCTTGTTTGCTGAGCAGATTTCCAGCCCAGCATGCGACAAGTTCAAGCGCTAACTTGCATGGGTTGATGGCACTGGCAAAGAAGAAAGAGCAAGATTTCTGGGCGCCAGGCTTGGTCAGCTTCGTGATTTTTACATTTATCTTGGGTATCCTCGTGAAACTGCCTCTGGATGAAAATGTGCCTCGGCTGCAGTAGACACCTGATTGAATTTCCTGGACTCAGCAGTCGTGCAGCTAAGGCATGGTTTGGTAAAGTGCTCATTGCTCCACGGCTGCAGCAGTTAATATTCATTACAGCCACGCCTGTTTTAGATGTGGACACGTTCACCTGGAATTTCTTGATGCGTCATTGTGATCCTGACAGACTTGTGGAACATGGACCTGGTATCCATCCTGCAACACAGGTTTCGAGGGTCTGTAACCTCGACAATTACGATGGACATGTTGCACGTGTGAGTTCACAATTGCAGCATTGTAGAAATGGGAGTGGCTGGTGTTGGATGGTGGCTAGGTGGATGCTGATGGAGATAAGCATGAGTAGAATGGTCATGGTTATCATAATCGCCGGGCACTTGAGCAAAGCAGGTTCAGCTTTATTTATGGGCGCCTTTGTGCGAGCATGTAAGCATGTGCGAGCTAGGCTGTGTGGACTTTGCTGTATGGTTTCTGACGGCGCTGAAAAGGCTTTCCCAAAACAGAGTAAGTCTGTGTGTTCATTCCATTTTTCTGCAAGACTGACTTGACTGATGACTTTACCAGCAGATACGTACTCACTTCTGACGAGGGTGGCCTTGGTGTCGGCATCGCGATCGCAGCTTGCATAGTGGCCGCACCCTTTGTGCGTCGTGATGCAGGAGCACATGTGCCTTAGCTCTTCAGATCTATGTGAACGTGCGATCAGTTTTAATTTCCAGGTACCATTCAGTCTAGATCCTGCTGATCTGGGAAGTATTTAGGGACACCCGATCTTGAAAGTTGGCTGGACTGGAACCGCGAAACGGAGTTCACTTCATCCTGCTTGCAGATGGAACTTGTTCAGGATGCTCACTAAACAGAACACGGGGGCTGGCAATGTGGGACTGGCCATCTGCACACGTGTGTGTCAGTTTGCCATTCATAGTTACTCTTGTGGGAGTCTGGAATCCAGCTTTCTACGCAAGGCGCCTCGTGTACTTGGAGATGTATTGTACGTCGGTCATCCAACATAAAGGGTTCGGGGGGCGCATTCATTATTCTCGTAGGAGATGCTTCAAAGCCTGAATAGTGAAGACAATGAATAAATATCATGTGTATACACGCAGTGCATACTGCAACAGTCATGAGTAGTGCTTGCCAAGAGCGCACGCGCGCCGTCACTCGTTATTACCTATTTCTTTGGCGCTCCTATTTCTTGGCGTGCCGGCGAAGTCGATGATCCTTGCCGCTGCCATGCACAACACTATGGGCTGCCACCCCAAATCAAAGGCAACAGCTCCAGCTAGAGCACCCGTGGCCATTACAGCAAATTGTTTGCTTCAGAGCTTTCAACCTATCAATACTTGCAAATGAGCGTGCATGCGGCACTTTCTGTTTGAAAGAGCAAGCCTCCAAGACAACTTTCGAAATCTGTGGATAGGCGACTGTCTCCTCTGCTACGGTACTGTTGTCACAGTTTTTCATTCATTTTTCCACCAACTTGCTTTGACAACGCGTTTTGGAGAAGCAACTCACACAAGGTTCGCGCAGAGACGATTCAACGTACTGCGCAGTTCCGGATGCCGCTGATGCCGGTGTTTCCTCTGTCCCTCGGTGCGCATCCTGCTGTCCGCTGCATGGCTTGCGGCTGTGACTAAGCCAACTATTTTCAGAAGAGTGCCTCTGCAATTAAGGTTGGGCATTTTTATGAATGACGCTCAGCTGGATGCATCAGCAGCTCCTACAGTGTATGCAGAGACCCGCCAGGCATACCGTTACAAGTCCTGTGGTGCTGACATTGTAAGGTCTTGCTGGCTTCACAGATGAGCTTGCTCACGCTGATTGAAGTCGGAGTTGTTCAGGCCATGGGAGCTGCACCTTGGAGAGAAAGATTGACAAATCCTTTTCTGGCTTCTATCACTTCAGACATACAGCAGAAGCCTTGTCAACATTCATGAGAAGTTCTGCTCAGGGCTTCTACTTCTACTACTCTGCGCCTCGAAGTCACCTCAATCGTCAGAGAAAGAAGGACTCCGTCTTCTAAAGTTGGCATCTTGAGCTGGTTTGCCTGTAGTGTTGTGAAAGGTGAAACGGTCAAACATCGAAACAGGGCTTTCTGCATGCCAAGCTGTGCAGACCTGGACACCCGTGTTCGATGGTGCAGTTCCTCCAGAGCAAGTCAACCAGTCCTGAGGGATCCCCCTCAGAGGACAGCCCGGGCACGGATTGCAAAAAGCCTGTGCCTCCCGTGCTGATTGCATGTTTTGGTCTGTCCGTCAGAATTTTCTGCGGCCGCAAGGGCTCACAAGGCAAGCCTGCGCTATTTTTCAAGAACGCCTCCTTGACACGACGCTGGACAGGGTGTATCATCTTAGCAAGGAGCTCGTCAACGCCACGTATGCCACTCTTTAAACTCTACAGTGTGCAACTCTGAGCAATTACAGGGTGATCTCCAATACGTCGTGGGTAGTTGGCATTCTCCTAATCTACAGACTGCATCTTGACGTTCCGAAAGTGTGAGTATCTCGTTGCATCAGGGGAACTGCGCCGCAATTGTAAAGTCTCGTCCCTGCGAGAAATCGGAGTTGATGCGTGGCTTTGCAGTTTGCATTTGTGCGCGTTACTCTATCTAATCTAGTTTGTGCGAATTCCCAAATTGCCTGTACAGGCTTGCACCAGTGCAGCATGAACGTTTCCTGATGGAAAAAGATCGCCGAATTCTGTGGCCATCTAGCCCAACTGTTGGCATGCATCGTGCTATACATCATGATGTTGGCCCGACTTGCGCTCACTTCGTGACAGGGTTGTCGACTGGACTCGTATCTGACACTCGATTTTAGTTCGAGGCTGCGCTTTCAAGTGTTTCCGTGATTATGTTCTCACTGTTAGCGGAGTAGGCTCCCAATACATCATATATATATATATGTATATGTAATATGTGCAAGGAACATTTCTTGATAATGTGACCACTGCGGTTCGGGAGGATATGTGTTAAAACGTGTCTAAACTTTTGATGTTTTGGAAGTTTTTTTAGATTTCGGAGCATTTAAAGTTTCAACATTTGAGAAGTTTGTAGGTTTTCAAGGGGTGATGTGATTCTTCGCACTTTGCACGAAGATAAAGAGGAGGGCCTTGGTTGGTTCGCATTGAGAAGATGATTCCTTTCCGAAGAACCAACAAGATGTCTGTTTCAAGAACCAAAAGAATTTGTTGGAAAGTAAAAGATAGAGTAGAGTCCATGCACGAACCTTTATTGCCTGTTTTTGCCGGATGGAAAGGGCTGCTTCTGCCCTGTAGTGTAGGATACAAGAAGCTCTGTCCACTTCAACAAAAAAAGGTTTCATGATGAATCAGAAGTCGGACGCAATACCACTTCAACATACGAAATGACAATGACCATCCCTCCCCGCATCATCGCGTCCGCAAAATAGATCATAAAACAAGAGGGTTCGGCCCCATTGTGAGACAAAACACCAAACCATTACATTAAATACGGTACAAAGGTTCTTGTTTCATATATCACTATGAGGCTGTCGTAGACTGGATGATGTTTGCAAGCATTTGCAAAGCACGCGGTGCAATTGTGCGATTCGACGCTGCGCGCTTGCACCTGACGCAGGGGAATTCTATGGGACACGTTCGACACCTACCCTGATGTGCCTGAAGGGACATTTTTTTCCAGGACGTGCAGGCCTTGGGAGTGCACATGTAAAGTCGCCTAAAGTGCAAGACGCAGCGGATGGTACACGAGCTTGTAATGATTTCTTTCATTCTTTGCATGACCTTCGCACTGTGGTTATTGGTGCTATGGTTGCCGATATACCGTAATCAGTCCTGCCACTGCTGTTGCAATGAAGCCCCAGGATTATTGAATCAGTGTCATGTCCCGGAGGGAGACCGCGAGCTGAGGTACAAGACCAATCTAGATCCGCTGGCGGTCCAGGAATACTGCAAGGATAGCTGCTGCCAAGAGACAACCGCCACCCAACTCTGCTTGCGTGAAAGCGCCGTGGGCAAATCTTAACAGCAGAAACAGGTGTTGTGATGAACGGTGTTTGCATCGCAGGTTGCATTGGAGAGTGTAAGCCATTTTAACAACAGACGCAGGTTGTATTCGAGAGCGTAAGCCTTTTTAACAACAGAATAACTCAACTTTCAAGCACGAGCTCACAGCGCAAGACAAGACACGATGACACAACATCGAACGATACGTGTGCGCTTTGAAGCCAGCGTACTGTTTAACACGGACTGAACCACTTCGGGAGAATTTCGAGGTAACTTTTGGCAGGTATCTACATGTGACAGGGACTAAGCTACCCGTGTTCCCGCAGGACACGGCGCCATTCTCATGGCCTGACAACGACTGCAAAAAGTGGGCCAAAGGCATGTTGCTGGCACGAAGCTGAGCACCTCAGCGATTCTTCGAATGTGAGGTACAGTTCAACTTAGTTGTAGGCTTGAACAGTTTTCCTGCAGTTTGAGCACTACTGCATGTCCAGTCCCGTTGACTAAGTTGATGGGCATCATAGAGGACCCATATGTGGAAGATGGTGCGGCCGCCAACTTGTGTTGGTTTGAGCCACATCCCTCCCCCTTCTGCTTCCAAAGCCGTATGTCTCTTTGGCGCATAGCCAGGTGCCATCGACAAGCTCACAAGGCCTGCATGTCTGCTGATTGTAAAAAAAAGCATTGTGGGATGAGCAGAAAGGTTCCTTCAGAGCCTGTGGCGTTTACTGACAGACTCAAAGACTCCAAAGACTGGACAGAGGAACTTGACGGGAGTGCTCGTGAGCGGCAATGAATCACCAAACCTGTCTAGCTGAGATGTATTGCGTGCAGAAGATCTCCGGCGTTTGTGCTGGTGCTAGTCATCTGCGTACTGCGAGTCTTTTTATGCTGACCTGTGTTGCCCTCCTCACCCATTGGGTTGCTGTTCTGGCATTCCCATGTTCACCTAATGATCTGCGGAGCTTCGGCCCTTCCTGAATCTCGAACTGTGCTTGACCTATCTTCATGTAAGCATACATGTCATTCTGCTCATAGTCAAATCCACCTGGTCACGAGCAGGGGTAACGTTCGACTGAGAGACATCATTACATGTGGCGGCAGTGCCACGCCGAACCCTTCGCGCCTTGAGCTGAGTCCTTGTTCCGCCGAAGGGTAGGACACCTGGTCTCCTTTTTGATGGTTGCCCTTCAGGTCTCATTGGTTGCATGCAGTAGCACCTGGTGCGAGCAGGACGGTGTCGGCCTTGATCGCAAGGTGGTGCAAGCTGCAGGGTCATGGCTGCACGGATGATGTGCGCTATCTGTTGATCCGTGAACTTTAGTAGTTGCATTGCCTGTCCATTCCTTATCATCTCAAGCACGGGGGGTGTTGAGAAATTCCTCCCGTGACTCTTCATCAGGCAGGGGTCTCACGTACTGCAGGTGCTTGACTGCTTTATCCTACAAAGTGCCTGTCTGTTTCTGTAGGCCTTTCCTGCCTTGCGCGGGTCCACCGGCTGCCGAGCTGCACCTCGTCTTAAAAAAGTGGGTCGTAGCCAAAATTAGGGGTACCATGTTGGGGGTCCCCATAATCAAGCTTATGGTATTTTGGGGCCTATATTGGGGGTCCCCCTTTTTGGGAAACTACCAGGAAGTCATTTACACACCGGGCTGCAACCGCCTCTCCCTGCTCTTCACAAAATTTCCCAAATTTTGTGGTTTCTGCTTAGGGTTAGGGGTTCTATAGTCTCAATATATACCCTTATTGCCTACTATAACCCCCATATATACCCTATCAGACAGTAATGGTTTCCATGTTCTTTTCAAATTATCCCTATTATATAACCGAGGTAAGATGGCAGCATCTTCTAGTTGGCGAGTGGCGCTGGTGCTGCTGTTATCTTCTCAGACAGCTGACAGCTGCATACTGGACTGAGACACAATCTCTATCGGAGTATCAATGCAAGATATGTTGTTGGCATAGTTTCAATCAGGAAGGATCACTTCCTTTCTTCCGAAGCAGTCGATCATGCGGTTGATCTCAGGCTCACGGGCTGTAACATCCACTTTGCTGCATCCAGCCGCGGGGAGGTCTGGACATGTGCACGCGTAACGGGAGTAGTGTCGCTCCTGGACCGCTACAGGCATCCCTCGAGTCATCGGGTGCTTTGAGAGTGGGCTTGTCCGCACGCTTGTGCCCCAAGCTACTCAAGCACGCTGCTGGCTGACAAGTGTCAGAAGCCATTCCCAGGCGAGGTGCAGAAGCGGTGCGAACAGGCCAGGAGGGGATATTCCGGCACACAACTTGATTTGCTCGAATGAACACGGCTGCCTGCTTCACCAGCACTGGAAAAGCCTGCCGAGCCAAAATTCACAAACACAGTCTGGACGTGCTCAGGCTGTTCAGCGAAGTCACTCGGCCAGCGAAACCATCCAGGTGCCGATGGCTTGACGCTTGCTAGCTCGACATGTCACGGGTGCCATGGCACAAGTTTTTGGAGAACCACTTGCAGATTTTGGCTCAGTTGGTGCTGGGTAGAGACTGTTTCCATGATTGGGTCATACAGAGGCAGACGCTCTAGCGAACTTGATCACCTTGCACATGCCAATGCAGCGCTGATTCATGTTGCCCTTTGGCTGCTCCGGTGGCGAGGTTGTCTTGTCAAATTCAAGTTGGAATTTGCCGGCAGCTGCCAAACTTTTTCAGGCCAATGATTCTTCAAAGGGGCCTGAAAGACGAGCCACAGGAGACGCGTACACTTTACATGTATAGTACTGGTGAAAAGCTTTTTCCTTGTCTTGTAATTCGAGGACTTTCAGCACTTTTTCTTGCGCTTCGAGGGCCTCGAAGCAGCTTGAAGCCATCTGTCACCTGGCTGTCAGTAAGTGCTGCCCAGGACCACATAGAGATGTTGCTACACAAGTTCTCTTCTCTCTCCTCCTCCTCCTCCTGCTCAGGCAGGTGCTGCTTCACCGGATGATGAGGCAGAGACGGATGAAGACCAAGATTACCTGGTGGACACGGTCAGTGAGTCCGAGGAGCTGCATGGGGGTTGGATGTGCCCACACATGCAGGACCCTGTCAGAATTTTTGTCATATTCCCTCCATGAGGAGGAACCATATGTGGAGGACTCGGAGGCGGGCTGCTGAAACTTCAATCATGCCATTGTCATTCGGTGGTCATCTTGTGGGAGCTCAATGGTCGCGTGTTGATTCGGGAGGAGTCCTCCTTCGAAGACGATGCATCACTGCACGGGCCCTACAGTTTCCCTCAATCCTGCAGCACTTGAAGAAGGCGTGCCTCAGGCTCGAGCACGAGACGGTGTCATCAGGGAAGCGAGGGTCCGTTGGTAGACCCGCACAAGGTCGGTCCTCAGCAGCTTTTAACAGCCAGCAGCGCATGCTGTTTCATGCGCTCGCCCACTCTTAGTTTCGCTGTCTGTCTCCCTCCCTCTATCCCCGCTGCTTTGCACCCATTCTTCTGCCACTGAGCTCGGCGCTGGCAAGTGGTGCAGGCACGAAGCCCTCATCCAGAGGATCTGCTGCGAGGCAGGCGTTGTGTGGCATGCCGCAGGAAGATGCGATGTAGACACGTGGTAAGCCGCAAGAGTGGAATGGGAAAGTCGTCCAGCGCAGGCAACCTGGCACAGCTCTACAAGAAGAGGCCTTTGGAAACGTTGACGTCACAGACATGTCTTCGCAATATCAGCTGCCCAGCTGCACTGATGGCGGCCAGGACAGCACACTGGATCCCGAGGAGGCCCCGCGGTGGGGGACCACGTATGACCACGTGACGCATGGTACAACTGACTGAGACAGGAATTGGACAAAGATGAGAGTCAGGGATTCGTGCCCGTCGACCTTCGTTTCAATGGCCATGAGGCAGGTTGACATGTTAGCAGTGGAACATGCGCTTGTGCCAGATCTTTGCGCGGAAGGCCCTCCGATTGGCGGAGTCTGCAGAGCCCTTGGCTAGGCCTCCTCCAAGCTCTGAGGCAAGAGCCTCTTCGAGAACTCCCCTGAAAGCAGTTGACAGCCTTCGGTTGGCCGAGGATGACACGCGCCAAGCCTGGGGGAACCTCATTGGTGCGCCCAGGCAAGATGAACAGCTTCAGTCACCAATGCTTCCCTACAAATGTCGTCGTGTTCAGAGTCTCTACCAGGCCAGGGGACTACGGCTTCAACACTTTTGCAGCAAAGCAGCTTCAGGCTCATCTGGCACAGTCACAGCCAGAAGGACCTCATCTGACTCCATCGAATCTGGTTGTCCGTCTCAGTGATCTTGAAAGGTCGAACAGGCGAACCCTCACGGAATTGGCAAGCAAAGTTGAAAAGCACAAGCCGCGCAGCGAAGCGCGATGCTAGCTTCGCAACGCAAGCCCCAGTCCAGAAATCGCCTATGTCTTCCTGTGAGGAATGCAATTCAAGCATCCCTACTCTCTGCCAAAAAAACATGGACGCTGGAAACAAAAAACTGTACAACCAACATGGACCCTGCAAACCAAAAAACCTTCATTTCCACCCAAAAGGTTAACTAACATAGAACCTGAAACCAAAAACCTCCTACCCCAAACCCTTTACATGGACCCTGAAAACATCCCTGAATCAGCCTGCCTCCGGTGGAATCTTTCTGGCGCCAGCTCGACATCGCTGCTCGAATGTGCTTTTTGTGGCACGGGCTATGTTAGTGTGGTTTTGGCTCAATACACCCAAATTTTTGCAGCGTACATGTTAGTGGCCCTTGCCCGTGCACACAAAGCCTGGTGATTGTTGCACAATCTATGTGTTATGTGTGTGGCTGCATGAAGCTGCTTTCAGAGTCTATGTTAGTGAATCAGTCAGCCTGCCACACACATCAAACCTCGGATCAGGTTCCCCCGCGTGGCAACATGCCAAAGGAAATTTTCAGAGTCTATGTTAGTAGAATCAATCGGCCAGCCACGCAGATCGAACCTAGAAACTGGTGTCTGCAAGCTTTGCACGCAGAACTTTCAAGTGCTCGGAAGCTTTCGAATCCGCTTGATTCGCTTCCACATACTCTCCCCACAGCTTTTCTAAGGCCATGAGAAGGGCCCGTGTCTCGGACCTGTGAGAACCCCAACTTGGCTCGTAGTGTTTCCCCGCAGCAGTCACGGCATGCCACTGCCTGTTGGCCTTGTGATAGCGAAGCCCGACTCCAGCGGAAGGTGGCAAGACCGTAAGGCCCTCGCCTGTCAATGCCTGGTAGGCTGAGCGCTCAAAGAAGGACGGCGGAGCCCAGCTGCGGGATGTTGACTGTGCAGGTTCATCTGCGCCTGCTGCCACCAGAGCTTCCTCGAAGTCGAAGTCCGGCTTCTGCTGGTCATCATCCTCGGAGGCGTCACTGCTTGCGTGGCGCCTGTCACGCCTCTGCTTGTGTCCTCCTCGGGATCGAGAAGGATCTGGCTGCTCTGCGTCTTCTTTGGCTTGTGCCAAGCCTGAATGGAAGCTGGAGCATGGCAAACACATTACTGTATTTAGTACAACAGCTAAGACTGGACATGAAAACACTCAAGCAGGAGTCATTACTAACATGTAATCTGAAAACGCTTGTTTGGTGATTCAGAATCAGAATGCACAAGCATGCCCTCACAATGCTAACATGGACTCTGAAAACAATTTCAGTGCGTAAAGAACACAGCTGAAATCGGCACAGCCACGTTCAAGCCACCAGGTATTGCTAACATGGAACCTGAAAACAATCCCATTACATAAACAATAAAACTTAAGTCACCACAGCCGCCACTAACATGGAATTCGCGTGCTTTGCACGTATCCCACCTTCCAAGCCCTCCTGCGATCCAACTTCTGTAGCAGAACTCGCCGAATCATCCTCGGCATCCTCATCGCCCGGGCCATCCTCTGCCTGAAGGGGTTTAGCGTAGTTTAGGATTTAAGGCGCATGGTTGATGAGCTTTACAGGAATTGGAGGGCGCGAGCACAGGAACTACAAAGTACAACACCAACGAACAAGCATTGCCTGAACGTCGGGCTCATTCTCAAGGACATGTGCATACCCCTCCAGCAAGGCCGGAAGATTGCTGGCTTCAAGACCGATCAGTCGATAACACCGTAGAGGTAAAGGCGCCTGACCACTCTCCAGAGATAGAGTCAGCTCGACCTGGTCTGGCCCGCGGAGTTTAAAACCAAGAGTCATCACCCACAGTTTCTCCTTCGGATTGGTCGGGATCGGCTGGTTGGAGGTGGCGTCCACCCTGACGTGCTTCTGCAGCCAGTCCCCGCTGGCCACTTGGCCAGTGCGACGATTCATTACTACGAATCGCCGCGCCTCCTCTAGCTTCTTCACGGTTTCGCAGGCCGCCTGCGTCTTCGCGTGCTGGTGGGCGGGGTCCCGTTCTGCCAAGCGCGCAAGATCTTGTCGACCGTCCTGCAGCTTCTTGGAGTGGAGAACCAGTGTCCGCACCACCGCGCTAGCCATTTCATATGGCAGGGGGATCCAGGACTGATCCACCTCTGACAAAAGGGCAGCAACCCAGCTCACCAACATGGAATCTGAAAACAACTATGTTGAAACCTGTCCAAAACACCACGAAATACAACTAACATGGACACTGAAAACATGTTTCCACGCAGTTGCCTTAACTTGCCACTCCATCTCGGTGCACAGCTGCGGCATGAAGTGCTGACCATATTTTGTGAACATGTCATCCAACACGCGCCGAGAAGTCTTGACATCCAGGTCTTCACGCACAGCTTGGTCCCACGTCGCCAGGTCCTCCCTTGTCGTGTAACCACACACAGCCCAGGAAGCTTGGAAAACATTCCGGGGCAACTGAAGCCATGCATCGTGCGATAGCTGAATGATTTCCTGCATAGGTCGGGCCTCTTGGGCCACCTGGCCACTGCTCCGAAGTGGCAGCTCTTCAAAGCCTAGAATGATTTTGAACTAGTGCCGACACTTAGATAATGCTTGCAAACCCTAAACCCTAAACACTAAACCCTAAACCCTAAACCCTAATGTTGTACCGAGAGTCGAGCACGGTCTCTTAAATCAGCCTTCGTGCCGATGGCACAAACATCCATGCGACGGATGTTCTTGCGGTACGAGCTGTGGAGTTGATCAACAGGCTGCCCGTGACTGGACCATCCTCCTGGCTGTAGACGTGGTGGTACCACGTTGTGCCGGCCATAGAAAGCCGCCCTGCCATAGGTCTATTGTACGAAACTGTACCAACAAACCACTAACATGTACTCTGAAAACAGAGTTGCTCCTGCGCAAATCCTCGCCCCGACTGGTGGCGAACATGCCGCTCCAAGCGTCACAGAGGAAAGCGGCTCGACTACTCTTGTCGAGCCCATACCTGCTGCAGCAGCAGCCAGCGGATATGGGCTAACATGGAATCCGAAAACACTACGGACATGATCTTCCCAGGATGATAAGCTAACATGGACCCTGCAAACCATGGCTAGAACCAATAACCCATCCGAAACTGCACACACAGCAGGCCTCTGCCTTTGCTTTTCCAACGCGGGTGAGTAAACTTGCTCGAAGACCTGGAGCAAAGTGTCCGCCGTCATAAAATGCGTTCTGGATCCAGAAGAAAGCACATAGGACGAACCCACGTGGCTAGAGTTCCATTCGTGCATTTGCGCGGCGGTCATTCGCCCCTCCGGGATGCAAAACACGATTGGTCCGGCAGAGCCGTCCGACCATGAAGAAGTGAGAGCGGTGACTCCACGCCGCGCGTGCTTTACCGCATCCACTTTCTTGTTTGCGCGCGCTGGCGCGGCCTTCCTCGGCGTTGCTTTGCCAGCGTTCCCGGCCTTGAACATCAGCCGGGAGTTGTGTGACCAGCAGCAGCGCCGCAACTGATCGTAGTTCAAGATCAAGGCCCCATGAACTCCGCTCTGAAGGAGCTTCTGGTAGTCCTCGCGAGCCACACGCATGTCGTCGTGGCTGTATGGCAAACTCTGCTGCTGGTCAGACGAACGAGACAGCAGGCTCCAGCCATACTTCTTGAGGAACCATGAACCCCACCTTCGGTCTGGAGTCCGCAGCTTGCGTGGTCGGGGCATGACCCGTCGAAGAGCCTTGAAACTCAGAGATCTGTTAACATGGAATCTGAAATCAGTGGTTTTGCCTTCAGGTTCGCATCCAGCACCAAACAATCCCTAACATGGAATCTGAAAACATTGAGATGCCTGTTCAGGAGAAATCATGCCCGTGTCCACTTGGCTCATGATGGACTGGTTGTGCTCCTCCACAGCGGCTGTCGCCTCACCCAGACCACTGTTCCAGTCGTCCACAAGGCTTGCCATGGTCGTCACCTCTAGCCCGAAACCGTGGACCCTAAACTCTGGACGAAATTATCCACAGACACCCACACGAAGAAAGAGTGCTTATCGCGGCCGGTAGCACCACATGCTCGATGGTCACCACTTCTCGTCGTTCTGACACATCCGAAAGCCCGTTTGCCGCTTCATAGACCAACATATCGAGTTCGCGCTGTAGAATTCGAGGATATTCTCCTCCTTTGCAGCGGCCTTTGCCCTTGAGCCCGAGCCTGATTCGCCAGCGGTTATCGGTGGCCTTCAATCGCGTCTGCAACATGGCCGGCAGGTCCCTCCAGCCTTCCTTTATGGATGTTCTGTGCCACTTGCCAACTTGGCTCTGGCCCACCACGAGCGGGAATTGCTCACGACAAATTTTTTGGAGGTTCCGAGTTTTTACCTGCTTTGCCCACAGTTTTCGTCTTGTCACAGCCTCCTTGGCTTCCTGCGAGGAAGCAGGTTGCGTCGGGGCACACAGAACCTGATCTGCCTCCGCTTTTTCTTTCAAAAGCTTCTCATACAGGTCTAGTACCTGGAGCTTTGTCGCGATGGTTTGAAGCGAACGAGGGCGCTGCAGGGGTTTTTCAAAGACCTCATTCCTTGCACGAGCCTTCTTCTTGGAGCTTGCAGCGGCTTTGGGATCTGCTGGCAAGGGAAGTGCGTCAGTCAACTTCCTGCTGTGGTACTGTTGCCGTCTCCGCTTCCTAGGCTGCGTTGTTGCACTAACATGGACCCTGAAAACAAATCCTGA